>ML259139.1:0-16408 GCA_005239495.1 Nicotiana undulata
TCAACACGGCATGTCCCCTCATGCGACGAATAATAAAAACACAAGGCAACAATAATATGAAAGACAACAACACAGAGTCTCAAATGCATGGAAATATTCAATACAATTCTATTGTTCCGGCAAGGAGAAATCATCATTTACAACATCAACAAATTCCCGACAAGGGTCTCAGCTATAACCAACCTCGCATCAGTAATACAATTTCAACAGTGTAAGCCTCAACTGGAGCAAATAACTCAACAACTCTCCACGTCATGAAACAACATCAAGTATCACTTTTAATTCATAATTTACTCATAGTGCGGGGAATATTAGGAACATAGCTAATTTCATCACAATTGACTCACAAGCATACTTGACCGCAACGCATAGGCACTCGTCACCACGCCTATACGTTGGACATGAGTTNGTATTATCTAGACATAATCAACCCAAGTATATCAATAATGGCTCAATAAATCAAACACATAGCCTAATTATTTATTTCAAAGTATTCTTCCTAAGATTCCGAAATTCGACCCCAGGCCCGCTTTGTCCAAACACGAGGCTCGGACAAAAACCCGATCACCCATAACCCCACGAGTTAGAATATATGATTTGTGTTAAGATTCGACCCCAAATGGAGGTTGAATTACTCAAAATTCTAAAAATACCACTTGACCTAGAATCCTTAATTCCTACTTTAATTTTCATGTTTTTAGGCCTAGAGTTTAGTGATTAATTGAATTAATTAAGAGGAAACGAGGTCAAGAGCACTTACCTATGGAGTTATGGCAGTTGGGGAGCTTGATTTTCTCTTATGGGTGGGTTTGAGGAAGAAGGGGGAAGTGAAAAATGGGACTTACCCGTATAAGGTTCTGTTTTGGTATTTAAAAATCACTGAACACGTTTGTGCTTTGCGATCGCAGAAGAACAATAGCGATCGCAGAAGAGGACTGGATGATACTCTACGCGATCGCAGGAAGACCTACGCGATCGCAGAGCCTAAGGTCCCCCACCCTGTGCGATCGCAGCACCCCCCACGCGACCGCACTGACCAAATTACCCCTGACCCCTGACTCGACTAATACCCTATGTGATCGCGGAGCAGGCATTGCGATCGCATAGAGCACCTGGGACCCCTACCAATCTAATGTTGTGCGATCGCGGAGATGTATATGCGATCGCACTAAAGAAAAGGCCTGACACTAGAAAACTAACAAAAACCTGATTTTCCTAAGTTTTCTCACCCCGTTAGCTACCCAAAATCACCCGAGCCCTCGGGGCTCAAAACCAAACACACACACGAATCCCAAAACATCCTACGGACTTGTTCAAGCTTTTAAATCATCAAAATATCATCAAAAAACCACGAATCAAACCCCAAAACCGAATTAATCAAACTTAAGAACTTTGAAATTCTAGAATTCACTTCAACACGCCGAACCGGCCTAAACACTCGGAATGACTTCAAATTTTGCAGATAAGTTATAAATGACACAACGGAATTATTCCCGGTCTCGGAATTTCATTCGGACCTCGGGAACATAAAATCACCACTCAAGGCAAATTTCAAATTCTTTAGAAACCCCACAAGTTCATTAACTCCATTTTTCCTCATTTGGATCCGAAACCAATCAAATCAAGCCCGTTTTACACCAAATTCCACAGATAGGACAAATAACATATATCAAACCTGTTCCGGGCTCCGAAACCGCAATATGGGCCTGGTAACACGGTTTTCACATAATTATTCATTTTCAAAAGCCTTTATTATTTTGAAAAAATAACTTTCTTTAAAAATTCATTTCTCGGGCCTGGGACCTCGGAATTCGATTTCGGGCATACATCCAAGTCCCATATTTTCCTACGGACCCTCTTGGACCGTCACATCATGGGTCCGGATCCGTTTCCCAAAAATGTTGACCAAAGTCAACTTTATTCAATTATTCAATTCAAACAAAATCCCATTTTTATTAAATTTGCACATGGAAGCTTCCCGACTACCTTCCCGGGCTGCGCACGCATATCGAGGTGAGATTAACGGAAGCTTTCGAGGCCTCGGAACACAGATTTAGCTGGAATTACTTAGGATAACCTTTTGGGTCATCACAGTTTTTAATATTCTGCCCAGGCTAAATTTGGTGAAGTGCGATCGCGATAAAGGGGATGCGATCGCACTGGGTAAGACACACTCCCGTTAAATGAAGCACTGTGCAATCGCACACAGGCCATTGCCTTCGCGATTAACCCTGGGCCTGACCCTAAGCGTCCGCACTCGAGGCCGATGCGAACGCAGAGTACTAATTCCCCCAGCCCAGCCCAAATAAACCTATGCGATCGCGATAAAGGGGATGCGATCGCACTGGGTAAGACAAACTCGCGTTAAATGAAGCATTGTGCAATCGCACACAAGCCATTGCATTCACGATTAACCCTGGGCCTGACCCTAAGCGTCCGCACTCGAGGCCTATGCGTTCGCAAAATACTAATTTCCCCTGCCTAGCCCAAATAAACCTATGCGATCGCGATCCCTTCATGGAGATCACCTTGAACAAAATTGCTGGGACCAAACTTATTCTACGCAATCGCGGTCCAAATTGTGCGATCGCATTGAGCAACAACTGATGCTCCAAAAACCAGAAAAAACCCAGCAAAATTTATTAAGGCAAAAATGCCCGTTTGAGCATCCGAAACATACCCGAGGCCCCCAGGACCTAAACCAAACTAACCAACTAGTCCTAATACTTCGTTCAAACTTAATCGAGCCGTAAAAACACCTCTCATAACATCAAAATCCTCAATTATGCATAGAATCAAGCCTAAGAACTTATGAAATTTCTAAAATCCACATTCGATGCCGAATCACGCCAAAACTCATCCGAATGACCTCAAAATTTGCACACATGTCATAAATGACATTATGGACCTGTTGTCTCTTTCGGAATTCCATTCCGAGCCCGATATCAAAATTTCACCTATCGGCCGAAATCGCCAAAATTCTAACTATCGCCAATTCAAGCCTAAATTTACAACAGACCTCGAAAACACATTCCGAACACGCTCCCAACCCCGAAATCACCCAACAGAGTTAACGGAGTTGAAGGAATTACATTCCAAATCCGTCTTCACACAGTTCTAAATATGGCTCGATTTCTAAAGCCAAGTCACACATTTAAGAACTATGTGTCCAAAATCACTCCGAATTTCACCACTCAATGCTCCGATAAGTTCCAATAGCATAAATAGACATGGGAGATGCAGTTATTAGGGGATCGGGGTGCTAACTCTCAAAACGACCGACCAGGTTGCTACAATTCGTCCTTAAGCTTGTCGTTTGTTTCTTTAATTTTTTAGTTTGCTACTCTATATTAGTTGTAGTTAAATACAAATACTTTATGAATCTCTTGAATAGATTAATTGTTTGGGTTTATTTTAGTTGATATTTAATGACAAGTCCCTGTGGCTACGATATCTGGACGTACAATCCTATATTACTTGTATGAACACGTATACTTGTGTGTGCGTTTGGGAGCAACAAGTTTTTTGCGACGTTGCCCGGGACTTAGAACTTAACTATTCTACTAGATTAGATTTTTACTTTTTGTCTATTCAAGTTTTTAAATTTTAGCTTAGTTTAATATTTTATTATCTTTTTTGATATGGCACCTTGAAATGAGAATTGGTCGAATATTGGTTATTCTTATTTTGGTGATCCATGTCCATATTATGGAGGACCACACTTGTGAAAAATTGTGAATCTCAATCTTATGGGTGGAATATGTGTAATATGTGTGGTTGTCAAGGTGGCCATTGGGATGGTTGTCGTAACTCTTATTATTCGTCTCAGAGCTCTTATTATATATGACTTTGATAGGAGCAATTAAGTGGAGGATATGGAATGTGATGCTCGTATTTTAGACATAATGAGACAAGTAGCTGAGCAACAAGATGAAAATCAAAAGGCTATTATGGACATGATAAGGCAAGTAACCGAGCAACAAGTTCTTGACGCTTTAGCGATCAAAAGAATCTAGGCTAGAATGGACAAATTAATGGCTTTCTAGCCAAACACGCCTCTTGAAGATCCCCAATTCTTATGTATAAACTTGAACCCATCGGAACCATTCTCGAGAGTCTTCCACTCTACGCAAATCTCAATTACCCTGACCAAGTAAACAGAATGACCTGAACCCGCTTGCAACCCACGTACTAGGATAAGTAATCCACACATCGAGAGTCTTCCACTCTACGCAAATCTCAATTACCCTGACCAAGTAAACAGAATGACCTGAACCCGCTTGCAACCCACGTACTAGGATAAGTAATCCACACATCGAGAGTCTTCCACTCTACGCAAATCTCAATTACCCTGACCAAGTAAATAAAACGACTTGACCCCGCTTGCAACCCACGTACTAGGATAAGTAATCCACACATTGAAGCAACAAGCAAACTGATACACTACAATCACTACACCTTCAAGCACAACTCAATCATTCAACAAATTCCATTACCCGTAAAGTACATTACAACCTGTATCGAAGAAATTTCCATTACTCGAGTCATTCCAAGACTCCACCTCTGCAGGTCATAACTTATTCACCAATATACCTCGCACCGAAACCAGTACAACACATGATCGTGTAATCAACTTATCATTAGCGGACTCCCCCACTTGACTCAAAGCCAACGACCAAGACAAACAGTAACTCACAATGCCCATACGCTATCACTGCCACCATACTGTGGCGAGATTCAACAAGATCCTTCATAAGCTCATATGACCCAAACCATCTAACCTCAAATCGAATACAAATCTCGCATCCACCATTGAAATGGTCATGCCAACTTCCACAAGCGATCTAAACTCAAATTACAACATACATCACTTACTGGTAGAAGAGAACTTACTACAGATCAACATAAGGACAACACACCTCGGGATAACCCGCAGGAGATACCCCTTCCTGCTTAGCCTCAAATTGATATCTCTCTATACACTTCCGAAGATCATAACTATTACTCAATCTCTTTACCCTCCTACATCAGAACACAACTAATGCCTGCCCTCGAGATATCATAATAAGCGGTATAAGAACCTGAACCTGATGGCAATACTAACACTGGAGTTGTGGTCAAGGAAATCTTGAGCTTCTGGAAGCTCTACTCACACTCGTCTGACCACATGGATACCTTCACTGGACACCACGTGTCTCAAGAATGCTACTGAACTGAGCCAAAAATTCACACTTGGAGAACTTCGCACAAGGATTATCCTCCGTATATCTTTGTAATACCATAATCAAATGTTGAGTATGCTACCCCTGGATACGCGTGTACGCCAGAATGTCATCCATGAACACAACAACAAAGGAGTTATAACACGGCTGCATGAAGCGTCAATCAATTACATGAACGCTGCTGGGGCATTGGTCAACCCAAAAGACATCACCCGGAACTCAAAACACAATAGATGAATCCGCTTCACTCCACATCTAAACAACATGGGAGGTCCTTCACTACACTCACAGCTCGAGGCCATATTCTAACTTAAGACTAAGTCAATTACTCAATGATTCTTGTTACATCTCCCGCTAATCCATTCTTGTAACAATCACACAACCTGAACACATCTAACTATCAATCACACTCACCACGTAGTCACCTAGTCACAAGGTTCCATCAATAAGGACACCAAAGGACATATAAGTCTCCCAACACATGTGCTCACACAAACAAAATCTCAGCACTCAAGCCACAGACAAAAATTTGGCCTCAAGTCCTTCCGACTGGCCCATTATCAACATGCAAAAAAATTCACATCTCATCCATGTAAGTCACAAGTCGTCGATGTATAGCTGATACCAAGCGCGTATGTGCGCATTCCAATACATGAAAGGAATTCAAAAAGTTACGCTTTTGGCTAAAAAATGGATTCGCACGACAAGACTTCAAGAATGTGGGATGTTTCCTAAGGGTTCGACAGCCTCTCGAAGATAAGTACAGACGTCTCCGTACCGATCCGCAAGACTCTACTAAACCTGCTCATGACCGTTGAGTCTTATGTAACCTAGAGCTCTGATACCAACTTGTCACGACCCCAAATCCTAACAGGCCGTGATGGCGCCTATCGTGGAACTAGGCTAGCCAACCATCACATTACTACACATTTGTTTTATTATAATATTTCAAAAATCAATAATAATCAGCAAAATAAGCATTTAACATTTTTCTCTAAGTCTTTAAGCAATTATAGTATAATCTAATGTCTAAACAAAACCCCCAAGACTGGAGTCAACCGATCACGAGCATCTAAGAATAAAATATAACTTTGCTAATGTCATAACCAATGTCTAGGAATGAAATACTAAGACTAATAAAGGAAGGGAAATGGAGAAGCTGCAGATGCTGGACAGCTATCTCAAAATCCCAAAAGCTGACGATAACAAACTCGGATGGCTACTGCTCCGAACCAGTACCTGAATCTGCACACAGAGGTGCAGGAAGTAATGATGAGTATGCCAACTCAGTAGTAATGAAAATAAATCACAGTCTGAAGTATATGAAACACACAGCACAAACCACCAATCCACAAAACAGTAAAATATCAAGTCTCAATCCAGTATACATAAGTTCGAAAAAACCAGTTTCCACAAAATCCTTTGAAACAAGTATAATTTTTCAAATATTTCTCAGTAAACTCTCAGTAAAAATCAGTTTGAAAAAATGAAGTGAATCATAGTCAAACTCAATGAAATATCATCATCAAATTTCCCCTCGGGCCATAATCATCACTCGTAACAATTTCCCTCACCACCTCACAGTCACTGAGAATCAGCCCCTCGGGCGACCTCACTATCACTCATGCCTCCAAATCACTCATCACTCGGCACTCACACTCAGTAGGTACCTGCGCTCACTGGGGGTGTGTACAGACTTCGGAGGGGCTTCTACAACCCAAGCGCTATAAACAAGCCACATCATGGAATAAATCACTCTCAGGCACTCGGCCTCTCTCATATCATAACAACCTCACAACATTGGCCCTCGGCCTCAATCAGTCAGACACTCTCAGCATGCCACTCGGGCCATGAATAAAATGGGGTTCTCGACCCAAAATAGTATTTCATTTCAAGAAATTGTAATATCATCAAATAGGAGTGTCTTCAATTTCACAAGAAAGACTGAGTGTAAAATCATAGTTTCAAAGTAGTGAGAATATCAGTAAAATAGCCCCCAAGGGGTTAAAACAGATCTGCACTAGGCCCCAAACATGGCTTATAGCCAAAGTATAACAAAACATAGTAATACTAATAACCATATGCTTTAAAAGCGGGTTCGCAACTCAATAATTTCCCAAAAAGGAACATATTTTCAAATTTTCAATTCGTGCACACCCCACACTCGTCATCCAGTGTGTGCGTCACTCCAAATCTGTGAAAGGATGCAAAGTCCGGGGTTTCATACCCTCATGACAGAATTTAAAGACATTACTTACCTCAAACTAGCCCGAAAAGCTACTCTGTAACACGCTTGCCTCTCGAATAAACTTCCGAGTGCTCCAAATCTATAAAGATCATATTTTTCTGATCAATTCATGCTAAGGGAATGAATTCCAATTGAAAAATACCAATTTTAGCACAAAACCCGAAAATAGCCAAATCTCGACACACGGTCCCGAGTCTCGGAACTCGGCAAATTTTATACCAAACTGTTCTTCATCATCTCATGAGTCCGTACATATAAAGAACTCTAAAATCGGAGTTCGTTTGACCCCTCAAATCATCCCTAGAAGGTCTCATATTCTCAAACCCTAATTCCATCTTTTTCTACTAATTTTCATGAGTTAAACACTGATATTTTGATCCTTAATCACATATAATCGAGTTTTAGGGTATAAATTTCTTACCTCAATGAAGAACAACGATTTTCTCTTTTAAAAATCGCCTCAAAAGCTTCTTCCCGTTCCAAAATGGTGGAAAAGTGGGAATTGCTCGCAGAGGGTTTATTTAAATACTGTCCAGGTCTTTATTCATCGCGATCGCGGGACCCACGTCGTGATCGCGAAGCACTAAATCCTCAGCTGCCCAAATATACTCTCTGCGATCGCAACATATGCCACGCGATCGCAGTTCCTTATGACCTGAACGTACGCGATCGCAAATCTGCCCACGCGATCACGAAGCACACATGACCAGCCCCCACACGCGCCTCTCTATCACTACGCGATCGCACATGGACCTACTCGATCGCACTGACCAACGCTGCTCACCTACACGATAGCACTCCTATCCTTGCGATCGCGATTCATATAAATGGCCTAGCCTCAGATTACTCTATGCGATCGCGATGAAGGACCTTCAGCTGTTGTAACACCTGAAAATAGCAAGTTCTTTAGGACCAAAAATGCTCGTTAACCAACTGAAATAACTCCCGACCCCCCCGGGACCCAACCAAATTTACCAACACATCATACATCATTCAAGCTTAGTCGAGCCTTTATCTCAGATTCAAGCCTATTTTTGAAATTTCTAAATTCCACCAACGATGCCGAAACTATCCAAAACACATCCGATTGACTTGAAATTTTGTAGACATATCCAAAACGACATTACAAAATGTTCCAACTTCCGAAATTCCATTCCGACCCCGATAGCCTATTTTCCACTGCCGACCGGAAATCGCCAAAAACTAACTTTCGCAAATTCTAGCCTAATTCTACACCGGACATCACAAAAATATTCCGAACACACTCCTTAGTCCCAAATCACCTAACAAAGCAATTTGTACCATAAAATACGCATTCCGAGATTGTTTACCAATATGTCAACTCACAGGTTACTTTTCCAACTATAAAGCTATTTTTAGAGACTAAGTGTCTCAATTCTCACTACAACCATTCCGATTCCGAGCCAACCGACTCTAACACATCATAAACATTATAACCAACCTATGACAAGGCAAAAACAGGAATAATAATGAATTTTTTACGGAACGATCGGCCAGGTTGTTACACTAGTAAGGGAACTACTAGAAGCCATTCGGTGTGATAAAGTGGGCTAAAACGCGGGATGTTATTTCGGGAAATTTTTAAAAAAAAAAATTAATTGTAAAGGCTCCTGCAGTGATATAAGGAAGGTTTGTGATTCATTTTACGATTTGAGACTACGAGGCGGTACCTCGGTAGGGCTCTTGTGACATTTCCCCATTATTTTGCACTTGTCGTTGATTGGTTCCTCCTTAGCATATTATTAATTTTCTTCCTATGTGTTGCACTATTTGCTTAGTTCTATGTAGCTAATCTTGTCGTGATAGTCGTTGCTTCAACTTCATCTCTACTTTTATTACGTTGTACATTTCGTGGTAATTGTTTCTTCGGTGCTATTCATTTTTACTACTCTTATTTGTTGACTTGAATTGTGGTAGAACACTTGCACAATCATACATATAATCAAATTACCCATATCAGTATAAGAAGATGAATCTTGACGTTATTGACCATTATACGCACTCTTGTATACTTGTCTTCTGTGTGATAACGGTTATATCGGCACGAGAGTCGTCCTGTGGTTATGAGTTGTAATGTGGGCACAAGATGCCAAGTGACTATGGTTCATGAATTGGGACCCGTGAGATGTGTTTATGAGGTACGGTACCTCGTGGAAATGCTTGAACAAATACGGCGTGAGAGCGGTTGTTCTTATTGATTTGTTACTGATTTTCGTTTATTTTGTTTCACTGGACTTGATTAACCCAAAAAATAGTTTTCAAGGTCAAAGAAATAATTTTTATGTGACGGGCCACAAGCAGCCGATTCAATCCGAAAGATATAATTTTTATTAATACAACGTGATAGAGAAGTGGAAATTAAATTCAATGACAAACAATATAATAACAATAAAGTAGAGAAGAAATAATTCTTATTGAATAATCCTTGATAGGATGTTGAGGCGAACGAAGCTTGAAGGGCCAAACTATGGCTAACTTGGAAGCAAGATGATGAATTACAATGTGTAGAATTGTAGAGAAAAAAGTTCGATTCTCCCGATTGTGATAAAACTATGTCTATTTATAGAGATAAATCTAAGTAACCATTCTCCTTAAATAATGGGTCTATTATGAGCATTTACTCAACCCATCCATTACTTTTGGAAGACTTGTAATAGTTGTGTAAATGCTGGAATTTCGTAACTGATGAGTTAATTCCGTAACTGATGAGTTAATTCCATAACTGATGAGTAATTCACGTGGCTGATGAGTCAATCCCATGGCTGATGATTCACTCCTGTACCTATTGACTCAATCTTGTGCCTGCTGAGTCAATCCCGTGCCTATTGAGTCAATCTCGTCCCTGTTGAGTCAAGCTTGCAATTGATTGCCTTGTTCTGACCGTTACAATCATTTATTGCATTTATTGTACATTACATAATTTATTTGTAACTAATGGAGTAATGATGATAAATCCCACATAATCCGGGATTAATTTATTCCTTCCTCATTTGTAATTATGAGATATTCTTCCGCACATGTTCCGAGCTATTTATGATAACCTGTTCCGAGGCTATCAGGCACAATATGAATATGTTCGGTCCCGGGGGTATTTCACATATCATCTTTACATGTCATTCTTCACTTTTCTCCAAGCTTTGCTGACACGTGTTGCCATTTAATTGACCCACATGGTGAGTCTATTTTTTGCCAATACAGATAGTCCCCCCACTTTCCGGTTATTCACTGTGATATGACCGGGAAGTGGAAGATTTGATCCTTTTCTCCCTAGACTCTGCCTCATTAAAAACATTGCCGAAAAACCCCAATAGGGAAAAAAAACGGACGAAGGAAAAAAGAGTACAGAACTTAAAGATTCATATGACAAATCCAACGCTCATGTTCGTTTCGTCAATAATCAGTTGGCTTACCCCTATCTTGTTTCGGGGTTTGAAGACAAATGTTTGCCTTATGTTTGGCAAGTTCGATATATAAATTTCGGCTTTATTTTCTGCCTACTTTAATGTTTGGGTTTTTGTTTCACCCTTTGTTATTTGACTTTGCATTAAAAATGCTTCAATACTTCGTGTCTTTTCGAGCATGATATATAAAAGAGGACCCTTTTTGATCGACACTTAATGAAGAAGACGTCTCAACTTCATAATGGTGTAAATATGCAATAGAGAGATAGAAATTTTTCACATGTTTAAGAATGTTTTTGAAAAACATTTTTTGTTTGAACTTTCACAACATTTTACATGTGTTTGATCATCGTCTAAAACTCATGTTGCAATGGTTTTCTTTGAACAGGTTTGATATGCACTTGTATTTCCTAACTGTTTTTCTTATGTAATAGTTTTTTTCGAGTTAATACAAGAGAATAATTGTTTTTCGTTTGTAACAGATTTTGTAAAGGTAGGGGTTTTTACTCGTTTCTATTTTTATTGATAACAGTTTTCAATAATCTCGAGGGAAATGATTTTTCATCCATAACTGCTCTATTCTATAACAGTTTTTCAAATGAATACAAGGATTTTGATCTTTCATCTATAACTGTTTTATTTGATAACAATTTTCAATATGAGTACAAAGATTTCATAACTGTTTTTAGTTACAATAGTTTTTTGAATGACTACGAAGATGATGATCTTTTATCCGTAACTGTTTTTGGTTACAACAGTCTTCTTTTGAATAAGTACAAAGATGTGCATTTCTTCCTCGTAGGTAATATTTTGCCTTTTAACCTGAACAAGTTCGAAGGTTTCTTTTGCCTTTTAACCTGAACATGTTCGAAGGTTTTTTGGATCAGGCTTTGTTTGAGTCTTCGGCTCTTTCGATTTTTGCTCTTTCGATTTTGCTCGTATCACTTGACTTGTTGGGTAGATGGATCTTCAGGCTCGAGCTTTGACTTTTTGATAGTCTTCCTTGCTTCGTCTTTGCCTTCCATACTGTATAGTCCCTTAAGTGTTTGAGCTTTGAAGAATAAAATCTCGAGCACTTGACTATTCCTTCCTTGTGGTCATTTTCCTGAAAAGGAAAAACATTCGGGACTCGAAGGTGTATAGTTTTTAGATGATGACTGCTTAACCCTTTTTATTTCATCAAAAGGGTTGTGACCTAGACCGGGAATTCAGTTACTTCCTCGTGTCTTTCGGGTCTAATATCATCATTTGGTACTTTAGGGAATTTATCCGAGTACTAACTTTTCATTATAGTTTATGAATTTATTTGAGTGCTCATATTTAGTCTTACAGACTTGAAATATATATTTGGATGCATCGTTACATGTGCGATGTCTTAATGTTTCACCCTTAGGTGTCTAACTTTTAAATAAAAGAGGCCCTTTTATATATTTAAACGCTATGAAAAGGACGTCTCCTTTTCATTCAGGCATAAAATAGGATTGATTGATCTGAGTTGACTTTTGGTCTGTGGAAGTATTAATCCTAGTAGGATTTCTTGGAGTATTGATCTCGGTAAGACATTGAGTCTGAGGGAATACTGATCCCAATTTTTTTTAGATATTAGTAGATTTGTCTTGAAGAGACATTAAATCTGATTGGATTTTGAATCCAAATTGGAGTATATGAACATACTTCCAAATAGAGAGGGACACATGTCCAAAATAATATTTGAGATGTTCGGGATAACCTATCCGAGTCATAATATAATTAGCCATTTAAGAAAGGCTTTTTAACTTGAATGGTCGTTGCTAGACCGAATAAAAGCCATGCGTCTAATCAAAGTGAACTTTATTCTGATGGCATATTTGCATATATTTATGTTGACTTGAACATAAAAGCCTCATTTATTATCGTGAGATTCTTGACTCGACATGGAGTTCTTGATCCTTTTTGTGTAAGAGAAGTATATGCATTTTTTAAGATCTCATTCAACATTGTTTGAAGTGTTTATGCTTGATATGAGCAATACAACTGACTGAGTTGATATTGTGGAAAATAATGTTGGAATACTCTTAGAAATTTATCTCCCAAAGCAATCCATTATTTGAATCACTTCTTATAATGTCAAGTCGGATTGACTAATCTTCAAGTATACGTGATCTCCCTAGTGTTTGAATTTCGAGGTATGAGAACTCAAACACTGGAATCATAATTTGACAGTCCCCAATTTAATAATCTCGGATAGGATAGCCAGTTCCATTGTTGATGGACTTTCAAATGGTCTAGTTAAAGCATAGAGATGGTACCGTAGCACTTTCTTTATTTTTTACTCTGTCCGAGAATAACGGAGGTTCCAAAATGTTGTCGAGGATCATGAGATATCTTGCCTTATTACCAGAGTTATTTTTACGGCTTTCTTTGTAGATTTCTCGCATCATATATTTTGTTTGTTTGGTACATGTGGCATTTTAGCTTTTTGAGCCTTGAATATTCTAAAATATGATTCTCCTTCAATAAGGAAGTACCGGATGAGACACACTCAGAGTTGTCGAGAGCGTGCTTGTCTGTGGGTAAAGTCCCATTCTGCAAGTAATCAATGAAGTTATTATGTCAAAATTAAATTAGTTGTGCTTACCTCATTTTCATTCTAATTGATGATAGATCAGGGATCGCCCAGATAAGGGATGACTTGATCCTGTTACTGTTTGATCCAGAAATGATATTTCTCAATAAGAGTCTGGAGTTGCTTTTGGAGTCAGTGATATCAGCAGTAGATCTGAGACTAGCACATCCGACTTGATTTTCTTGGGCTCCATAGTTTTTTTGGATTTGATCAATCGTCAAATCAATACTTTTTCTCTGGGTCCCCCCATCTAATTCAAGCCTGTATGCTTTATACTCATCTTTGTTGTTAGTAATAAACTAACTTTTGTGAAATCTAAATACTTTTCCTGATAGGCATTAAGCATTGTCCTTAACCCAGGACTTTTAATACTTGTGGACTTAGTTGTGTAGAAGACCCAGATCCCGAGAATTATCTCAGAAATAACATGTACTTTGATTTTAGCTTCTTGTAATATGCTCAAGCAAAGATTAGTCATGAAATCTGCTAAACTTGTGATTTTATTGCCGTATGTGGCTGATAAATAATATCATATTCCATAAGTTTGACTACTCATTTAGCTAGTCTTTCTGATAGTTCTCGTTTACGCAAATAAATAACAATAATATCATATTGTATAATGAAAATATAGTGGCTACGAGAATTAAATGATATTGACAATAAAACCTTAAACTTAGGGAAATAGCAATTAATGTCAACTTCTCAAAATATAGATATGCAATTTCCATGTCTAAGAGCATTCTATAATAGATAAGAGATTGTGTACCTTTCTCTGCTTGAATTAAGATTGCATTTACCTAGACATCCGAGACAATGTGGCATATTAGCAATCATCTTTCTCCTCGAAATTTGAAAGTGATGATGGGTTGATGTTAGAAACGAGTCCGAATTATTTTTCAGATAATACTATCATGTGAATCTAGAAAATAGTTCTAAAATTCATGCATCAACAAGAATGAAAACTATAACAAATGAAATAATAAAAATTTAGAACTATTTCTACTCAAAACCTCATCCCTAGTTATAAAAAACTTGAATCCATGTATTACAATGCAAACTTTTCATATTCCTTTTGAACGGAATAAAAAGAAATTTTACAGTCTCAAAATTTATCTCTTTTCTTCCTCCATTCCCCTTTTTCCTACTTGTTTCTTTGTTAATTGATTTGTTTCTTTTTCATCCCTTGTAATGAAAAACTTGAATCCATGTATTACAATGCCAACTTTTCATATTCCCTTTTAACGGAATAAAAAGAAATTTTACAGTCTCAAAATTTATCTCTTTTCTTCCTCCATTCCCCTATTTCCTATTTTTTTCTTTGTTAATTGATTTGGTTAATTCATAATAAAGAAGGTTTTAAATATTGCTACAAAATCATAGAATCTAATATATTTATTGTTGTTCATGTGTGTTTATGTGCAAACAAATGATTCCAACTTAAATTGTCATTTTTTTTTCTTAAATTTCTTCACTTCGGTCTTGAATAGAGTAATACTTTTCTATACATCTGATGTTGCAGTTAAGCATTCTGATGAGTTAAAATTAAGGATAGGTCAAAAGATATAAATTATAAAGAGTCAGTATTATTTACATCCGGGGGAAACTCGGAAGTATGCATATGTTTGAACGAAGATGACATAAAAGAACATATAACAAAACTCAAGTGACAAAGATATTACTATGGTGCCAAATATTGTGCATCGCTATCAACGTAAAGCTTTCCAAAACTTCAATTGGGAAGATGATCAGATGATTGTACTGGACTATCAGTCGGGTATATAGTAAACATTTTATTTTTATTATCATATTAGTCTAACTTTTTTACGCATTTATGATGTACATGTATGAATTAATTTCTTTTTACTTTTATATTTTGCTTATCAACAACTAAAAATAGTTTGTATATTTCTTTTTTCCTTTATCAATGAACTTTACTAATTTTATGTTTCAAAAAAAAAATTTAATGACCGCGCGAAGCATGGTCAAATTCACTAGTGTTTTAATACTTTGAAGTGTGATGACCCAAAAGGCCATCCTAAGTAATTCCAGCTAAATCTGTGTTCCAAGGCCTCGAAAGCCTCCGTTAATATCATCTCGATATGCGTGCGCAGCCCGGGCAGGTAGCCGAGAGACTTCCATGTGAAAATTTGATAAAAATGGGATTTTTGAATTGAATAATTGAATAAAGTTGACTTTGGTCAACATTTTTGGTAAACGGATCCGGACCCGTGATGTGACGGTCCCGGAGGGTCCGTAGGAAACTTGGGACTTGGGCGTATGCCCGGAATCGAATTCCGAGGTCCCAAGCCCGAGAAATGAATTTTTAAAGAAAATTGTTTTCTGAAAATAATAAAGGCTTTTGAAAATGAATAATTATGTGAAAACCGTGTTACCGGGCCCGTATTGCGGTTCCGGAGCCCGGAACAGGTTTGTTATATGTTATTTGTCCAATCTGTGGATTTTGGTGTAAAACGGGCTTGATTTGGTTGGTTTCGGATCCAAATGCGGAAAAATGGAGTTAATGAACTTGTGTGGTTTCTAAAGAATTTGAAATTTGGCTTGAGAGGTGATTTTATGTTCCCGAGGTCCGAATGAAATTCCGAGACCGGAAATAGTTCCGTTGTGTCNGCTTGAACAAGTCCGTAGGATGTTTTGGGAGTCGTGTGTCTGTTTGGTTTTGAGCCCCGAGGGCTCGGGTGAGTTTCGGGTAGCTAACGGGGTGAGAAAACTTAGGAAAATCTGGTTTTTTTGTTAGTTTTCTGGTGTCAGGCCTTTTCTTCAGTGCGATCGCATATACATCTCCGCGATCGCACAACATAGATTGGTAGGGGTCCCTAGTGCTCTATGAGATCGCAATGCCAGCTCCGCGATCGCATAGGGTATTAGTCGAGTCAGGGGTCAGGGGTAATTT
>ML259140.1:0-111401 GCA_005239495.1 Nicotiana undulata
TGTTGGAAAGATTATTGTTGGGAAAGGTACGTTATTGATGTGCGGTGAGACTTGTTTCCCACTATTACAAGTTATACGTTGGTTGGCGTAGCGGGTTCAACGTTAGGCGAAGTCACGGCCTAAAGGGTGGGAATTTGGGTCGTGACATCAAGCTTTCTAGATGCGTACTCTGGTTATAATCAGATAAAAATGGATCCCTCAGACGAGGAAAAAACTTCCTTTATTACAAACATGGGGGCTTATTGTTACAAAGTCATGCCTTTTGGCCTGAAAAATGCTGGAGCCACGTATCAAAGGCTAGTGAGCAAGATGTTCCAGGAACATCTGGGGAAAACAATGGAAGTATACATTGATGACATGCTGGTGAAATCAACACAAGCGGAAGATCATTTCCAGCATCTTTCAATCACCTTCGAAATCCTACGCAGGTATAACATGAAATTAAATCCAGAAAAATGCGCCTTTGGCGTTGAATCAGGTAAGTTTTTGGGTTTCCTTGTAACAAATAGAGGTATAGAAGTAAATCCTGCTCAAATTAAAGCTATTGATGAAATACCTGATATACTTACGAGAAAAAAAGAAGTTCAAAGACTAACATGAAGAATTGCAGCCTTAGGAAGATTTATCTCCAGGTATTCGGAGAAGAGTTTTAAATTCTTTTCAGTTAAAAGCAGAATTAGTTCGAATGGACTGAAGAATTCCAACAGGCTCTCAAAGATCTGAAGGCCTATCTATCAAAAACCCCGCCGTTGTCTAAACTAGAGGAGGGGGAAAGACTGTATGTCTATCTTGCCGTTGCAGAAATTATCGTAAGTGCAGTATTGGTAAGAGAAGACAAATGTAAACAATCTCCAGTTTATTACGTAAGCAAGTCTTTATTAGATGTTGAAACTAGATATCCTCATCTAGAAAAATTAGCCTTAACTCTAATCATGGCAGCTAGAAAGTTAAGACCGTACTTTCAATGCACCCAATTACTGTTGTGACCTTATATCCACTGAGAAATATTTTGCATAAACAAGAGTTATCAGGGAGATTAGCTAAGTGGGCAATAGAGTTAAGCGAACATGACATAATATATCATCCTAGGACAACAATAAAGTCTCAAATTTTAGTTGATTTCGTCATTGATTTTAATACTAGCATAATCCCTGAAGTGGAAAAAGAATTACAAATTTTCAACGGGGCTAATCCAGGAATATGGACCCTATTTACTGACGGCTCTTCTAATATAAAAGGAGCCAGTTTGGGAATCGTTCTAATATCACCTACGGATGAAAAGATAATATAAACTATTAAATGTTATCCCATAACTAACAATGAAGGAGAGTACGAAGTTGTTATTGCAGGACTTGAACTAGCACGAGAACCCTCAATTGAGCAGATCATGATCAAAAGTGACTCTCAACTAGTGGTAAACCACATGCAGGGGACTTATACCGCTTGATAGGCTCAGATGCATCAATATATGGAAAAGACACGAGACCTAGTAAGACAATTCCAGTCATGGAAGGTTATGAAAATACCCAGGGAGTAAAATGCAGAAGCGGATGCATTGGCTAACCTCGCAGTAGTTACCGATGTAACGAATAAAAGACAATGCAATTGTGATACACTTATTTCATTCAGCAATCGACCAGTACAAAAATGAGGTAACATTTAACAATTTAACATGGGATTGGAGAAACAAAATTTTAAACTTTTTGCAGAATGGTACCGCACCTGAAGATAAAAAAGTAGCTCAAGCACTTCGCCGGAAAGCTGCACGGTACTGCCTAGTTCGTGATGCTTTATATCGCAAAATGTTTGGAGGTCCCTTAGCAAAGTGCATTGGACCCAATCAAACAGAGTACGCGATGAAAGAAGTACACGAGGGACACTGCGGAAACCACACAGGAGCGAGATCCTTAGTCAAAACCCTAATCAGAGCAGGGTACTATTGGCCTAAAATGGAAGAAGACACTGAGAATTTCGTAGCTAAATGCGAAAAATATCAACGATATGCTAACAATATGCATCGACCAACAGAGTTACTCCACCCAGTGGTGTCACCATGGTCATTCATGAAATAGGGCATGGATATAGTGGGACCTCTTCCCCCAGCTAAAGGAAAGTTACGGTTCTTACTCGCGTTAACAAATTATTTCACAAAATGGGTGGAGGCAGACACTTTTAAATAGGTGCGAGAAAAAGAAGTGAAAAGCTTTATATGGCGACACATAATATACCGCTTTGGAATACCAAAGGAGATCATATGTGACAATGGCCCGCAATTCATAGGCTCACAAATCACAGAATTCTTCGAAAGCTGGCAAATCAAATGAATCACTTCATCACCATATCACCCCATGGCTAATAGGCAAGCTGAGTCAACAAAAAAAGTCATTGTCAACAACTTAAAGAAATGGTTGGAAAAAGCCAAGGGAAACTAGCTTGACGAGCTACCTGCAGTACTATGGGCTTACATAACTACTGCAAAAACAGCCACAGGAGAAACTCCATTCGCGCTTGTTTATGGTTCAGAAGATTTAATACCGGTGGAAACCGGCGAATTAAGCGCGAGGTTCACAAAAACAACGGAAAAAACGAACAACGCCGAGTTGAGGACAAATCTAGATTTGCTCAAGCAAAGGAGAGAAGCTGCATTAATATGTATGGCAACCCAAAAACAAATTATAGAGCGATATTACAATAGAAAATCTCACCTCAGATATTTCAAAATTGGGGACTTCGTTCTTAAAAAAGTCTTCCAATCGACAAAGGAAGCCGGTGCAGGAAAGCTAAATCCAAATTGGGAAGGACCTTACAAAGTCCGTGGCATTGCTGGAAAAGGCACTTATGAGCTGGAGACTATGGACGGCATAATCTTACCAACCAGTTGGAATGTTGTTCATTTGAAGAAGTATTACTTCTGAGTAAAAGGAATACCCCCGGCCAGGTATCATTACGTTTGATTTTACTTTTGTACAATTAAAATTATACTAACCGTTTTAGATGATAGGCAAAAGGCTAACCCATCACCAGATGATGATATTAGGCATGCATAGATACGAGGAAGTAACTGAATTCCCGATCTAGGGTTACAACTTTCTGATGGACGTTTTTAAGGGTTAAGCAGTCATCATCTAAACTATATACCTTCGAGTTTCGTATGTTTTTCCTTTTCAGGAAAAGGACCACAAGGAATGAATAGTCAATTGCTCGAGATGTCATTATTCAAAGCTCACACACTTGGGGGACTATACAGTATGGAAGGCAAAGAAGAAGCAAAGAAGATTATCAAAAAAGTCAAAGCTCAAGCCTGAAGATCCATCTTCCCAACAAGTAAAGTATTATGAGCAAAATCAAAGAGCCAAAGGCAAAAACACAAAGCATGATTCAAAAACCTTAGAAAAACATATTCGTAAATGTAAATGAATGTTTAGGTTAAATGCAGAATATTAGTTACGGGTAAAAATGCACATCCTTGTACTTATTCAAAAACTATTGTAAATGAAAACAGTTATGGATAAAAAAGCATTATCCTTGTACTTGTCGTGCCCCCCTTTTTTCTCGCACGGGTTAGGTACGCGGAGATCGGGTTTCATGACATTCTGGACAACTCCTTAAAGGAAGAGGTTTAAGGAAGAGCCTCCACCTAACAATTTTATGGTGCGTTAGGGCACCTAGAATAATTAACTCATAAACTAGTTTGCATTGCCAGAGATTGAGTAAGGGCTTGAAGTTATCCCAAGGGGAAGGTGTTAGGCACCCCTCAAGTTCCACAATTGTGGGTCCCAGCCAAGTAGTTTTGTGAATTTGGACAGTAAACAAGCAAGGCTCACGTAAGAAGGGATTTCAAGTAAATACTAAAATTACTAAAAGAAATTTAAAGAATAGAAAAGTAAAATCATTTGAATGAAAATTTCCTAGGGTTTAAAGAAATACGGATCACATCAATGCAATACCCGGTATGTCACGCCTCGAAGAGGGGCTACACGTGGTATTAGCACACCGGACATCATATCCATATTCTACCCTTCCCACCCCGCTAAGGTATTTAAAACACGTGCGTTGGTCACGAAGCTTATTGCGTGCTATTACCCGTCTCATCCTATCAGTCCTGGAGGGTAGTTAGGACTACTACTTCTACAAGGCGAGTACTAGGCTGACCCCTTAGGTTTTTAAAGGATAAACTCTAAGCGACAAGTAAAGAAACAATTAGGACTTGCACATACGGGATACGCATAAACAGACATGTGGCTCATAGATCCTCCACAAATAATGCACGTTAATAGCACGTCTCAAACACAAAGAAGTCTCAAATTTCAGAACCTAGAGTAGGGATTTCAGATGTGAAAAACAACAACAGGTTTTGATGAGTTTTAGAAAAAGAAAGGAGTAAATGACTTTAATCCCAGTAGTTTGTAGGCAAAACAGGAATTCTAAGTATAGAGACAGTAGCAAATAGAGGATTTTAGTAAGTTCCAGAAAAGAGTGCATGATTGATTTTAGAACCATCTGCTTAATAGGCAGTGTACAAAAATAGTTACTGATTTTGGTTTTATCAAACATTGTGCCTAAGGTTTGCCTAGGCGTGTTAAAGAAACGTACTTCAGTTCTTAACAAAGAGAAATAGTAAGGGTGAAATAATTTAAGCCTTAAATTAAGGTGGGTGCCATGTCTTATGACAAGATATCTAAATGCATAGAGTGATGCCTGTTTGAATGCACATAAATACTTTCTTAAGAAACAGAATCCCTTATTAGCGAAGTTGCTTATTAATAGGAAGCATGGGGACATAATTTCATTAAGTTGATGATCCTAGCATGATTTATAGGTGTTTTCTACAGTACATGATTCTAACATAAACGAATGAGCATGATGCGAGTGAATTCCTAAAGCGACATGGTACCTAGTGCAAGTACTGATAATTTGAAACCTAAAACAGGATTGCTATATGTAGATCAAGAACATGCAGAGGCAGTATTTACTTATGACAACTGTTTTTATATAATTAAACTATGAGCATGATTTCTAAGTGAAGTGTTTGCAGCAATTATAACAGTTTTACAGGTTGCTTAACATATTTCTCTAAGTGAACATGAGCGTGGTGAGATGCTGAAATAAACATACTTAAGCATGGTTTCTAATGCATGGCAAGCATATCCTAAACATGATACTATTGCACACATAGATAAAGTAAACCCTATAGGCATGATCTCTACCCATAACTATACTAGACATGCATAATCTCATCCTATCTTCATTATCCAGCCCCGAGTATTCATTTACATTTAGTTATTATAGACCATTGTTACATAAATTACACAAATGAATAAGAAAATGAAGAAGTTACACTATAGGGAGCCTAACAGTAGGCCCAAGTACCAGATCCAACATGCCATATGCCAAGCCCTCTTGTAACCCAGGTGTGTCAGAGTTCCTAAGGATCTCAGGGGATCCCAGGCAGTGCTCACACCCAAGTTCCCTAGCTAGGAATGAGTAAGTGCAGTGTAGAGTGCCAGCCTTGTGTGTTAGAGTTCAATGGGTACTCAGGGGTCCCCAAGGCAGTGCTCACACGAAGGGGGCTAAACCTAAAGTCTAAGAGTAGTGAGATGTGCTTGTAGTTTAAAAGAGTTGAATTTGAAAGTAGTTTGAAGCATCAGTTCTGAAATATGACTTCAAAGGACAATGTAAGAGTTTATGAAAACCAGTTTACAAAAGGAAAGAAGCAGGCCAACCACAACTCAACAGATATGCAGATTTCCATAAGCAAACACAAACAGGGAAGGGAGTTAGGAACAAATAATTCTTATGATAGCAATAGAATAGAGTTACAGGTTTTCAAATAATTATAACATAGTTATCACAAAGCATCACATATTGTGGATTAGGATTAGTATCATGTAACACTTAGACATCATGGGTGCACTTATAGTATTGAAAGTCAGACAAATGATGCAAACACATAAGGAAATACTGGTCATGCTGAGACAAGAAACAGTAATCATAGGACAGGAACAAGTATAGGAGTCAAGCAGAGTCATAGTGAATCACATAAGGGAAGCAGGAAGCATACTAGACTAAAGTGAAAAGGAAAATAACAGAGACATGCTAGTTGCATGGTTGACAATAGAACCATAAGTAGAAGCACAAAAAGAATAACAAGTATATTAGCAGGAACGGAAACATATTGTGTTGGGGTACTGTAAACTTAAATTAGGGACGTACCAGTCAAGGGTATAGAATAACAATATGCAAGGAGATGGTGCAGCAAATAGTGGTATGCAGAACAAAAGAACAACAACAAGATAGTAGTGCACAGAGCAAGAGAGAGCAACAAGGATTACTCAGTCTTGGCTTTTAGCCGACTAAGTAGTCAATAACCAATGTAAAGAGCAAGAAATGATGTGTATGGAAACAAAGAGGATTCAGAACAATGTTAATGTTTTGAGCTTGAGTATGCTTTAGTGATATGCAATGTAAAAATGTGTGTTTTGATATCAGTGTTCTCAATATCTCAGTGTGTTCTATGCAAATACAGAAGGCAGAGTATATATAGTTTTGAAAACGAGTAGTAACATAAGGTAAGGAATAATAGTTTAACATAATTATAGAAGTAATATTCAGTCAGAGTCAATCAAAGTCCTGGACTCCCTTTAATTAGGGAGTCACAATTCAAATGGCACAATTAGGACTAAATAAGGAAAAGAATCAATGTGTAAACTGACCATTTACCATAACATGAGCAGTAAAGCATATAGCAAGTAGTTAAGTCTAGGTACATAGCACAATAATTAGGGAGGGTATATGTAAAACAAATTAGTAGCATATTCGTGTCCATAAATAGGGCATAGTACAATCTAGTTATATAAATTAGTCACATGAATAAAAAATGGAATTATAAATCAAAGGGCTTAACGAAAGTATCACACAAACAAGGAAACAATTCAAAAACTAGTACGGAATTACAAGGAAAATACACAAAGTCACTCTTTAGGGAAGACATCACAGGTCTAAGGAGTTTACCCAAAAATCAGTATAAATCATTATGTGAACAATCGATAGAGCAAATAGTCAGACTTACTAGATGTTTAAACAACATGTATCGAACAGAATCAGAGAATCCCTAAGCAAACATTTTGAGAATCAGCAGGAGATAGCAACGAATTAAAGCGAGAATCACAAAGAACGCACAGATAGTTTCATAGGAAACGAATACACATAGTCATGCAATAAAAGACAGCCTAGAAAATTAGATTTTTTAGCATAGTAGTTCAGACAACAGGAAAATCATGAGAAAACCGCTCAAACATGGTAGAGATTGCTAAAAATCAAAAGAAGAATTGCTTTGAAAACAGGGTTAAGAAACCCCAAACTTCGAAATCGTTAAAAAATGGAATTTTCCAAAGAAAAAATATAGAAAAGTTTCATAACACTGTAGATATATAATATATCTTAAAGAAAATGTCGAAATAAAGAAGGTTAGGGTTTCGTGGAACCCAAAAGAGAGGGAAAACCTCATAGATGGCACCGGCTTAGGCCGGAATGGCTGTGAATCTTACTCAGACGGCCGGTCAGGCCGAAAAAGTGGCAAGGGACCATGGGAAGGCAAGAGAACCGCTCCGAGCTCGTGAGGACCCCAGGGCATCACTGGAAAGGTGAGAGGTAGGTGGATAACCATGAAATGATAAAGACCCAAGTTTTCCGGTGAGAAACTGGGCGGAGAAGATGAACGGAACCCATCAGAGAAGAGAGGTCAAGGAAACTTCTCGAAGGGAGCTAGAGAGACTCGGAGAGATAGAGAGAGATAGTGAAAGGAATCGTCTCGAAAGAAAATGAGACGGGAAAGGGGGGGTTAGGTTAGAGTTAAATTAGGAAGGTTTCGTTTGGACCGTTGATCAAATTTGATCAACGGTCGAGATCTAGTCTTAGGTGGGCCGGGTATGAATTGGTTTGGACTGGGTATGAATTGGGTTATTGCAATCTGATGGGTTGGGGTTTGAATTTGGGTTAGTATTTAAATAAAAATAGGCTAAAAATGTTAAATACCCAATTTAAGTAGAACAATGATTAATTAAAATAGCCTTGTATAAAATGTGATTAAGACCAAATAAATGAAATTGAGTTGATTAACTGGTGTAAAAAAGTATTAAAAAATGATCAATTATAGATTTAAAAAATGATATAACTGTATACTCGTGCTATAATTGCAAAATTGCTAAAATTAGCTAAATAGTGTCAATGCTGGCTAATTTGGAAATAACCAAATCCTAATAGAATTAAATAGGATTAAAAACAAGATGTTGAGTTGGAAAACATTTTGAAATTATTTATAACGTAATTTGTGAATAATTATTAAGATATGAAATATTAAATAAACATGAAAATAACTTAATAGAATATGGAAAAAATAGGGGAAAATACTCATCATTACAAAGAGTGATTTTGAAAGCTTATATGCAAGTTTGAAAATAATTTGAGGAAAAATTGGGTATCAATAGCTGCCCCTCTTTACCCGGGAAGGATGAAAGAGTTGCCGGGTAAAGATATGATGGCCAATTTTGATCGAGTGGAAATTGGACGAGAGATTTAGGCCGCACCCTGGTTTCTGAGTTGCTTACATATCCCTGGTTTTACAAGAATCAGGTCGTATGTAGTTCAGGAATTACCGGTGAAGTATACCGGTGTCACTTGACAAGAACGGACGCAAAGTGCGAGGTAAGGTAAAAATATGAAGGTTTATGGGGTCGTTTTAGAGAACTGGAGCGGTCCGCTCCTGCCTAGCTGGCTTTCTTGGCCGGATTACCTGCCAACAAATGACAAGCATATATTGTGCATAATTTAAACATGATGCAAGTTCCCGTTGGACTATGAATGATGTCTTCGGACGGTTGAGGATGACGTCCTTAGACCATGAATCGCTTGATGCGGAATCAGAGTCTATGAAATGATGTTCTCGGGCCATGAGGATGGTTCCTCCGAATCATGATGCCTTTGAATAATGATATGCAAGTTGAATAAAGAGATCCTCGGGCCATAAAGATGGTGCCTCCGAACGATGATGCCTTCGGACAAGTTGGCAATATTTCAGCCCATGAAGAATGTAGTAGTATGATGCTAATAAGACAACGCTTAGTATTGCGATTTGCAAAGAAAAGAGGGGCAGAGCTTAGCCCGAAAGAAAGCGTAAATAAACAGTGTCACGAAAGGTGGTTGCTTTGAAAAGGTAGATGGGAGCTTTACGTAATGAAGTAAAATGCGGAGAGAGGTAGCGTAGAACCTCGAAAGGCAGAATGGTAGCCTTATGCAGTGCAAAATGCAAGGGGAGGTAGCGTGGAACCTCAGAAGGCAGAATGGTAGCCTTATGCAGCGCAGGAAATAAATGCGAGGGAGGTAGCGTGGAACCTCGGAAGGCAGAATGGTAGCCTTATGCAATGCAGGAAATAAAACGCAGAAGGAGGTAACATGTAACCTCGGAAGGCAGATTAATAGCCTTATGCAATGCAGGAAATCGAAATGCAAAGGGAGGTAGCGTAGAACCTCGGAAGGCAGAACAATAGCCTTATTCAATGCAGGAAATAGAAATGCAAAGGGAGGTAGCGTAGAACCTCGGAAGGCAGAATAGTAGCCTTATGCAACGCAGGAAAAATGAAAATGCAGAGGGAGGTAGCGTAGAACCTCGGAAGGCAGAATAGTAGCCTTATGCAGGGAGTAAAATGACAGTAAGAGTTCTTAGTTGGTGATGAACTGCGGTGATACGATTGTTGCGAATGAAGAGTTGTTTTGCGATGATAGTAAGCGTCGGCATGTGCGACGCGTTTGAGAGTGTGTCTTTGAAAGGTGTACGTCCTGCGGGGGATAATAATACGTTATGGGCTTTCGCCGTCTTCGTGCCTGCATCCAGAGAAAAATCGTAAGTTATGTAAAGGGGGAAAGGTCAGTTCGCATTCCCGCTAGCTTTACTTGGCTCACTCGTTTGATCATGATTTATCATTGGGGTAGCATTTTCTAAACAAGCTGTTCCAAATATAGGTATGCATGATTTTGAAAAGATATAATATAAGCATATAATTTAAAATATTTTTAGGTGAACCGACGACTATGACGCGGTTCGAGACATTGCAACTTCTCATGCCACAGAATTTCGATCTATCTCAAAATTCTGCCCCGGTTTGATGGGTGAATACTTCTGGCGGTTGCTTGTGCGGCGATTGGCTGAACTTGCTTCAGAAATTTTAGGGTCCTCCTCAAAATTCTGCCTCAGTTTCCATTCGTGGGGGGAATGAGATTTTTATTAAATTGTGACTGAACCCATAGGGCTGCCTACGTATCTTAAATGGGAATCAGGTCAGGCGAAGTTCAATCTACAACATTGCGGAAAGTATAAAGGGTTACACATAGTAGCGCTTGACTGCATCTGAGTTGATTGGTTTTTAGGCCAAATTTCTCCATCCATTTCTGTGAGTATAAGTACTCCTCCTGTCAGTACTCTATGAACCATGTACGGACCCTGCCAGTTGGGAGAAAATTTCTCGTTGGCCTCATCCTGATGTGGAAAGACTTTCTTTAACACCAACTACCCCAGTGTGAATAATCTCGGCTTGACTCTCTTGTTGAAGGCTCTGGTCATCCTGTTCTGATATAATTGGCCATGACAGACTGCGTTCATTCTCTTTCCGTCTATGAGGGCTAGTTATTCATAACGACTCCTTACCCATTTTGCGTCGCTGAGCTCAGCTTCTTGTATTATTATAAGAGATGGAATCTCAACCTCGGCAGGAATAACAACCTTTGTACCGTAAACCAACATATAAGGAGTTTCCCCAGTTGACGTGCGGATTGTGGTGCGATACCCCAACAAAGCAAATGATAACTTCTCATGCCACTACTTATGCTTCTCTATCATTTCTTCAGTATTTTCTTGATGTTTTTTGTTGGCAGCCTCAACGGCTCCATTCATCTGGGGTCTGACTGCTGTGGAGTTCTTGTGTTTGATTTTGAATGTTTCACACATGGCTTTCATCAAGTCACTGTTGAGATTAGATCCATTATCGGTGATGACTGATTCTGGAACTCCGAACCGACAAACAATGTGGTCGCGGACGAAGTCGGCCACGACTTTCTTAGTAACTGCTTTGTACGATGCTGCTTCGACCCACTTGGTGAAGTAATCAATGGCAACCATAATGAACCTGTGTCTGTTAGAGGCGACATGCTCGATTGGTCCAATAACGTCCATGCCCCAGGCGGCTAATAGCCATGGTGAACTTGTTGCATTAAGCTCACTCTAAGGTACCTTTATAATATCCCCATGTATCTGACATCGGTGACACTTTCGGACATACCAGATGCAGTCCATTTCTATGGTCATCAAGAAATAACCGGCTTGGAGTATCTTCTTTGCCATAAAAAAATCGTTCATATGTGGGCCGCATGGTCTGCGTGAACTTCCTCCAATAATTTTGATGCTTCCTTTGCGTCAACACACCTTAATAGCCCCAAATCGGGAGTCCTCCTATACATGATTCCTCCGCTGTGAAAGAATTTGTTGGATAATCTCCGAAGTGTGCGTTTCTGAGTGGTGTTTGCAAGCTCTGGGTATTCTCCTTTTGCCAAGTACTCCTTGATATCATGGAACCAAGGATTTCCGTCTGCTTATTCTTCGACATGGGCACAGTAAGCGGGCTGATTGTGGATTTTCACTAGAATAGGATCAATGAAATTCTTATCTGGATGCTGGATCATGGATGACAGAGTATCCAAAGCATCAACGAACTTATTCTGGGTTCTGGGGACATGCCGAAATTCTATCTTTGTGAATCTCTTTCTCAGCTCCTGTACATGATGTAGATATGGAAATATCTTGGAATTCTTGGTCGCCCATTCTCCTTGTACCTGGTGTACTAGTAAGTCTGAGTCACCAATTACTAACAACTCCTGGACGTTCATGTCGATGGCCATTTTGAGCCCTAAGATGCAGGCTTCGTATTCAGCCATATTGTTGGTGCAGGGAAATCTGATTTTTGCGGATACCGGATAATGCCGACCAGTTTGATATCAGGACTGCTCCAATACCAACCCCTTTGAAGTTTGCTGCTCCATCAAAGAACATCCTCCAACCGTCGTAGGATTCTGCTATATCTTCTCCTACGAGTGATACCTCTTCATCGGGAAAATACGTTTTCAGGGGTTCGTATTCTCCTTCCACAGGATTTTCAGCAAGATGGTCTGCTAGTGCCTTATATAAATAATGTCGAACTCGCTCAACAGGATTTGCCACTTGGCTAGCTTGCCAGTGGGCATGGGCTTCTTAAAGATGTACTTTAGTGGATCCATCCTGGATATGAGGTATGTGGTGTAGGCACATAAGTAATGCCTTAGCTTCTGTGCGACCCAAGTCAAAGCACAGCAAGTGCGTTCCAATAAAGAATACCAGGCCTCATACGGAGTGAACTTCTTGCCGAGGTAGTAGATTGCTTGCTCCTTTCTTCCTGTTTCATCATGTTGCCCAAGAACGCAACTGAAAGCTCCGTCTAACACTTCAAGGTAGAGTAATTGAGGTCTACCTGGCTCAGGCGGAACCAAAACTGGAGGTGTTGACAAATACTCCTTGATCCTGTCGAAAGCCTTTTGACAATCCTCGGTCCACTTGGTTGCGGCATCCTTCTTTAGCATCTTGAATATCGGTTCACAAATGACTGTAGATTGTGCTATGAATCGGCTGATGTAATTAAGTCTCCCCAGGAAACTCATAACATCCTTCTTGTTCTTCGGTGGTGGCAATTCTTGAATGGCTTTGACTTTGGATGGAACCAATTCTATTCCCCGACAGCTTACAATGAACCCCAGTAACTTCCCAGCAGGAACCCCGAATGCACACTTCGCAGGGTTGAGTTTCAGATTGTATTTTCTTAACCTGTTGAAGAACTTTCTCAAATCTTCCATGTGATCAACAAATTTCCTTGATTTGATAATGACGTCGTCCACATACACCTCGATCTCCTTGTGAATCATATCGTGGAAGATAGTGGTAATATCCCTCATGTAAGTGGCCCAATCATTCTTCAGGTCGAATGGCATCATCTTGTAACAGTATACTCCCCACGGCGTAATGAAAGCCGTTTTCTCAGCATCTTCATCATCCATCCAAATCTGATGATAGCTAGCGAAGCAATCCACGAATGATTGTAACTCATGTTTGGTGCAGTTGTCAATCAGAATGTGTATATTTGGAAAAGGGAAGTCGTCTTTCGGACTGGCCCGGTTGAGATCCCTGTAGCCGACACAGATTCTGACCTTCCCGTCTTTTTTTGGCACAGTTACAATGCTAGCTAACCATGTCGGGTACTCAACTACTCGGAGAACTTTGGCATTGATCTGCTTGGTAACTTCTTCTTTGATTTTCAAACTCATGTCGTGTTTAAACTTTCTGAGCTTTTGCTTTACCGGTGGACACATTGGATTGGTTGGCAGTTTGTGAGCCACAATGGAAGTACTTAGACCAGTCATGTCATCATACGACCAGGCGAATATGTCCTCATATTCATTTAGAAACTCCGTATACTCTTTCTTTTCTGACGGTGGCAAATGAATACTCCGACACAATCATGGTACCCTGGCGTAACTGCTCAAACTCCGCACGCCAAGACACCCTGAGGCCCTGAGGAACAAACTCAAGCAAAAACATCTCGGTAAACTGATCCCAAGTGAGTGAAGCTGCCTCGTACAGACTACTCAGCTCATAGGCACACCACCACTAATATGCCGCTCCCCTTAGTTGGAAAGCAGTGAAAGAAACCTCACTCGTCTCCACAATACCCATAGTGCGGAGAATACGATGACACTCTTCAAGAAAACCCAGAGCGTTATCTGAAGCTAGTCCGCTGAAATTAGGTGGGTGGTACTTCTTGTACCTCTCAAGTCCGAGTTGCTCTGCCTCAGAAGCAGCTACCCTGGCCTCGTGCTGAGCCGAAACCACAGGGGGTATGGGAATGTACTTTGGGGCCTGATCAACCTAGAGCCTCCGCTCAGGAGTGCGGGAGTTTGTGCCCCTACCCCGGCCTGAGATGTTGTTGAGGCTATCGGAAGTAGCCCAGTATGAGTCAGAGTGTTGAACATGCTCATGAACTGAGCCAAAGTCTCTTGGAGGGCTGGAGTAGCAATAGGAACCTCCTGTGTTGGCCCTCCAGCTAGAGAGCTTGTGGGCTCCTCTGTCGCTGCTCTCGCAGGTGCTCGGGTTGCACCACATGCTCATCTTCTACCCCGGCCCCTGCCTTTGGCGACTCTGACTAGGGGCTCGAGTGCCCGATCGTCGGTCCTCCCGGTACGGGTCCTCAACATATGTGAGAAAGAATATAATAGAGTTTTAGAACTTTTGATGTCAATAACTCGCACGACAAGGAAATCAAAGGAATATGATTGTTCTTAACAGTTACATAGCCTCCCGAAGATAAATACGGACTCTTCAAACCGATCTGTGAGACTCTAATAAATATGCATGTGACTTGTGACTCCTATGAACCTAGACGCTCTGATTCCAACTTGTCATAACCCAATTTACCCTCCGAAAGGTATCGTGATGGAACCTAGTCTCTACGACTAGGTAAGCCTAATTCCGTGGATAAAACTTAATTAAAAACACAATAAATAAAAAAACTAAGGACATAATTTGAATAATCATAACGAGACGCTCGACATGTACAAAATATTTATCCTAAAGACCCAGAATGTCACCAATAATCACGAGCCTCTAATAACTATTGTAGCTCTAACAAGTCTGGAAAGTACATAAGAAAACCTCTAAGGGATAGAATGGAAGGGACTCTGAGGATTCTGCGGATGCGATATAAATACCTTGTAGTCTCCTAGAATCAGCAGCAATACTATCCACGAGGATGATATCTCGTACCTGGATCTGCACACGAAAACATGTGCAGGAAATGGAACGAGTACACCACATTTGGTGCCCAGTAAGTGCCAAGCCTAACCTCGGTCAAGTAGTGACGAGGTAAGGTTAAGGCTCTACTGGATTAAATTTTAAAAAATCAATTTAAAACAGTACGAGAGATAAGTAAATTCTACAGTAAACTGTTAAAGAAAATATTCTAGAACTTAACAGTAATGAGAGCCCTCAGCTAAGAACAAGGTAACACAAGGTGGAATCTCCAGGGATACCGTCCCGTAGTTCCAGATGATTATGCAGCACAGTGGGATCTCCCGGAATACGTCCCTAGTCCCAAAATAAATATGCAGTATTGGGGGATCTCCTGGAATACGTCTGTAGTCCCAATTTAAATATGCAGTAAAGGGGAATATCCTGGGATACGTCTGTAGTCCCAATTTAAATATGCAGTACAAGGAGATGTAGTCCCAATTTAAATATACGATGCGAAATGAATGATAATTAAGGCATCAATTTATACAGTTCATCTAATCACATGTAGGGGAAAGAAATAAACTAACTAAGCATGGTGCACAGAGTGTTAGATAGGCAATCCAATATTAAACATGTAAGCATGCTTTCCTAATCTAAGTTAAATAATTTAACACATTAAAGCAATGTGATAGGAGAAGAACAGTTTATAATTTTCGAAGGAAAATGGGATTTTTTGCAATAATGGCCCGTGTACGTACTTGTCACCTCACGTACACGGCGCCCACCCAACAATTAATGTCAAAACATCCTAAGGGGAAGTCCCCAACACACAGTTAGGAAAGCCACTTACCTCAACCACTCAAATCAACTCGATATCGCGCTCTTGTCACGAGTACTCGACTCCAAATGGCCAAAATTTATTTAAATTAATTGCATAATGTATATATAACTTTAAGTAAGTAATTTAACTAATCAATTCGAAGCTAAAACGCGAAATTAGGAAAATTGCCCTAAAAGTCTCCCGGGCTCATGTCTCGAAATCGGGTAAAATTTACAAATTATGAACACCCGCTCACTCATAAACACCCTCGGAAAAAAATCATCAAAATCCGACGTCAAAATCCCATTAAATTCTCGGATTTTCAATTGGAACTTTTCTCTCATTTTCAAACGTTTACCCACAAATTCCATAATTAGAAGAGGAAAACAACAATAGATTATAGTATTATTCTCAAATTAGAGTTAGAATTTGTTACCCAATGATTAAATACCTCGAGAAATCGTCTCCCACCGAGCTAAATCGAATTTGGTGTAATGAACTTCAAAACCTCAAAATTGCCTATTTCTGCCCAGCGTTGCTCGCACCCGAGGTACCGCTTCTGCGGCCAGGGCTCCACATCTGTGAAAATCACTAATTCCTCCAGCTCTGCATCTACGGTACTTTCTTCGCAGATGCGGTTCCGCTTCTGCGGTCCTCGAGCCGCATCTGCGACCACTGGACTCATGCCTAAGATCGCACATGTGACCTTTTTCCTCGCTTCTGCAGGGCCGCACTGCGGTCCAACATCCGCAGGTGCGAAAACACCAGAAGCAGCCCACATCAGATTTGCCTATGTCCAAATTCTCATCCGTTGAGCATCCGAAACACACCCGAGGCCCCCGGAACTTCAACCAAAACTTCCAACTAGTCCTATAACCTCATTCGAACTTAGTCGAGCCTTCAAACTACATCACGTAACACCAAAAAACAAGAATTAAACATGAATTCAAGCCTAAGGACTTATTATTTTTTCAAAATCCACATACGATACCGAAACATGTAAACCCAGTCCGAATGACCTCAAATTTGACACACAGATCACAAATGACACTACGAACCTGCAACCACTTTCAGAATTCCATTTCGAGCCCGATACCAAAATTTCACCTATCGGCCAAAATCGCCGAAAATCTAACTTTCGCCAATTCAAGCCTAAATCTATTACATGCCTCGAAAGCACATTCCGGATGCGCTCCTAACCCCAAAATCACTTAACGGAGCTAATGGAGTCGACAAAATTCCATTACGGATCAGTCTTCACACAGTTCTGACTATAGTCCGATTTCTAAGGCTTAAACTCATAATTAGGGACTATGTGTCCCAAAACTCTCTGAATTCTATAGCTAATCACTCCAGCAAGTTCCAATAGCATAAACAAATATGGGGAAACAATTATTAAGGGTTAGGGGCTCAAACTCTCAAAACGGCCGTCCGGGTCGTTACATTAACATTCTCCACTTTGGTATATGTAGGTACTAAACTTCATCGTCTAACAATGGAAGCTAGGTTTTACGTATTCTTCCATGTACTCATTTTTGTGATATACATGGTCATGAAACCAACCTTAAAAAAAAGAATGGATAGACATTTTTTGGTTCGTCTCACTTAAGGTGTTCATTGTTTGAAGTGTACATTTCTCTAAAAACACATGGCTTCATCCATGAATCTATAACCACTTACCATTAGTGGTGACAAAATGGTTAACATAAAATAGTTATTCACCCGTATTATTCATTAAAAATGGGTTGGAGAATAAACTTTTTAAAAACAACTCTATTTGACCAAAAAGTGCTAAGCTTTTTTGTTAAACTAAGTTAATGGGAAGATAATGGACGAAACCTAGTTAAATATAATAAATCCTAGATCTAAGGCTTGAGTATCTCAATAATATGAGACCATGTATAAATCAGTGAATACCAAGTAAGAGTTCAGTGATTGTTAATAAATATGATGATAAAAACATGCAATAAATGCGAGTAATGACATTAAATGTAATAAGAAGGAACTTGTCACCCCAAATGTTAGATGAGTTGGATGATTCCTTCTTCCGACAGTGTCGTGTGATAATAGACTACGAAGATAAATAAAGGATTCTTGGATCTTGTGAATAAAAGAGGTATATTGATCAATGGAATCAGTAGACAAGACAGTCTTTTCCGAATGTTCTTGATAATCATCCCTTTACAATACGTACTTATCAGAAAAGTGAAGAAGATCCCTTTTTGTTCCTTATCTCTTCCTATTTATAAGGGATATCCCTACAAAATCCCAAAAAGGTACAATTAAAGAAATATTCAATGGAATATTCCTTTTAGCGGTTCTAAGGCTTATTTTTGCCATTGCTACTATTCGTCCTCTACTTCGACCTTGACGCTGATCTTTCTCTTGGTGACTCCTCGCCACCGAGCCGTGCTCGGTTTCGACCTCGGCCACATCTCGTCCATTTGCGCCCACTAAGCTTAGCGTAATTTTGACCCATACAAGCTCGAATATGGATAAGAACCATAATTCACTTAGAAAATGGATAACAAATGGAGAACTAATGGGTTTAACTTTTATATTTGTCAAGCCTCATATTAGGAGTTACTCAAGTTTGAGAGATTAGGAATTCTACCAAAAGTGATCTTATTCAAGAAGACATGGATAATATGGATATCCATATTATCTACGGTTAACTCATTTTTAATCCATATTAAATATGGGACGGGTCGGATAATTTTTCCATTTTGAATTACTCATTATCGACCCCATATTCAACCCGACCCGTCCGTTTGCCTCCCTTGCCACATAACTTCATCTCTTTAAGTGCTGAAACGAATAAAGTTATATTTGACTGTCTCTAATGCAAATGAGAGCCTCCCTTTTTCTCTTCTTTTGCACGTCATTCTTTGAGGTGCACGACTTCACTCAAGAAGCTATAATCCTCGCTTCGCACCACTTCATCGTTTTAAGCACCAAAGCGATGACTTTTAGCAAAACTGTATTTGACCGACCTCTAATGTGAGCACTTGTTTTTGTCTTCAGCTCTTTTGGTTTACATTTTGTGTGTCCTTTTGTCTTGCAGAATTGTTAACTTGAGATTTACAAATGAATAAAAAATTGCTTCTTTGAGGTGATAAAAGCAACAAACAAGTTGCTTTCTTACGAAGAAGAAAAAAATGAAATAAGATGCTTAAAGATCATATAGTTTTCCTTAGAAGGGTAAATTCTTCTTTCTTTAAGCTCACCAGTTAACTAAGATGCATATTAGTAGATCAAAACATGCATTATACATATATCCCTTACATTATAATAGTTTATCTATTTTCTTTTTCTTGAATAATAGCGCAGACCGTTGGGCCGAATGCAATTTCAGAAGATAGAGTTGTGCTAACCATAAATAATACAGACAGAAATACAAGCTAAAGTCTGATTCACTCTACCCCACCAATTAAGGAGGATTAATAGTGCTTCCACTTACCAACTACCTACTGGTTGGAGATGGAGGTACTCTACCAACTAAGCAAGCCTCTCCTCGTCAACTATAAACTCTCTTCAAAGAAATTAGTAGAACAAAACAAAAGTACAATCGTAGAACTAAGTAACCATCTACCTTGTGGATTCACAATTTGTGACAAGACAGCCTCTGTGTTGTGCTCCTCACCTTCTCCGCCTTCCTCTGTAATGCTTAACAATTCTGTATGCATCGCATAAGCATCGTTTGCTTTCTGTTCTGCTACCATTTTTGGTCCATCGGGATTATTTTGCATCTGAAGGCAATACTCAAGATTCCATAACACTGAACCCATTGAAGGGTGATCAGTTCCATGATCAGACAAGCAACTCACTGATGTATCAACAAATTGCTTCAAACATTCTTGTGTGATATCCCCCTTAATATGTGGATCCACAATTTCTTTACTAGTATGTCTCCTATGGCAGTGTAATGCGCAATCTGCTAGACTAACTTGTTCCTTTGGAAGACTAGGATTTACACTAATATCATCTCTTCATTCTCTTCACAAGCCCCAATCAATGAGACTAAGTGCCTATGTCTAAATTTCGACAGCAATTCAATCTCAGTTTGGAACTCATGAAGACCTTGTTCGAAAGAAGGGTTTGCTCTCTTAATAGCAACACTAGTCCCTCCATCAATCTCTCCTTTGTACAACTTACCAAATCCTCCAACTCCAATAACTAGCGACTCGTCAAAATTCTTCGTACCATGTTTTATCTCAGCTAAGGTGAAGTGCCTACAAAGGCCTCCACCAATGTTGGAAATGTGACTACTGCCACTGCTCTTGCCTGAGATAGTTGTTCTAGTTTTTGTAGTCCTAGAACTACTATAAATTGGTAACCAACCACCTCTGATAGACTTCCCTCCACTGTTCATATTCTTCTTAAGCAACTACACCAAAAACATTACCAAAGCCAGCCGCCAATCCTACAACTGAACCATCTATTATGCCACTTTTACTAGATTTATTTGATGCAAATGACAGTTTTGGCTGAGAATCAATGTCCGGAGGTGGGGCTGGTGATGGAACAGAATTCGGCCCTGCCAAATTTCCTGTTGAGTTATTGATCTGTCCATTGAGGATTGAATCATAAAACTCTGGCCTTCGTCTTATCATTAGGATGTAAATCCACCCACATTTCATCACCACCAGGTTGATCTGTGGCATATATTACAAAGTCCTTGTATGCTGGCACACCTTGGACACTCGTCCACTAAATAACATCAGCCTCTTCCAAAGCAGTTTGATTGTTAATGTATATATTGAATACCCTCTGATTCACTCTTGTCAACTGAAACTCACACAAATATAGCCTCACGAGATATATAAGTGAAATTTCTATCAATTTAGAAAATCCAATGTCACTACCCAAATTACCACCGTCATGATCGTGATGGCGCCTAACGCTGCACTTGCTAGGAAAGCCAACATTAGAGGTTCACAACATAAAAATGTTAAATATTTGTGGAGAATTACTACAATTTAACACATGTTAGATAAATAAAACTAAAAATCATAATAACCCTGCGCATTTGATATTTATATATCTATCCACCCATGATCTGGAGTCACAATTCACGGACTACTATGATTTATCTACAAATATTTGGCTGAAAGAAGAAAAATGTACAAATGTTAATAAACTAAGAAAAATAGTAAAAGAGCATATGGGAGGGGACTCCAGGAATCTGCGGACGTCGGCAAATCTACCTTGGGTCTCCTGCGTTGAAGTCATCTGCAAGTCTCACAATCCGCTCGGACCATACCTGGATCTGCACAGAAAGTGAAGAGTGCAACATCAGTACAACCGACCCCATGTACTGGTAAGTGACGAGGCTACAGCGGTACACACACAATATGAATATATGCTACAAACTATAAATAATAAGACAAAAAAAGGAGAACGAAAATTTTAAACAGTAAATTGCAAGAATAAATAAATACGTAATCTCGATGTCTTATCTATGTCCATCTATAAACAATCCTTAAGCAAAATATTTTAAAAAAACATCGAATAACCCACACAGTCGACGAAGAGTAAATAAACACAAATATTGATGCGGCGTGCATCCCCATCCCACCAATCCTCCCTTATTCCTCCGTACAATTTCATGAAAAGTAAATAATATATATATGTTGTGGCGCGCAAACCGATCCTACCATATATCAATGTCATCATGATAATTCACCCTCATTACTCTGTTTCAATCCGCCCTTATACCTCATGTTGCGGCGTGTAACCCAATCCCACCGGATATTCATATTCACCTTTATTCCTCCTCATAACTCCTTCCTTATTCCTCATGTTGCGGCGTGCAACCCGATCCCACCATATCATAATAAATTCCACATAGTGTACAAAAATTCATAAAATTCGCACAAGGCCCTTTACCAATACTTGAGTTTTAAAGCAAACAATCGGGAACCGTATAAACAATGAAACTCAATAAGATAACTACTACTCAGCGAGAATGAACCAAGATATCACAGGAAATGCTAATAAGAACAGTTTAAACCAAATAAAAGGGGAGAAATAATCCTACGGGAGAACAAGTATCCAACAGGTAACAATTAGCACCGAATTACAGTTAGACAGGTATCAAGTAAAGCAAGAAGGGGAACAACATAAGGGGAAACGAGAGAAAATAGGTAATACGGGTAAATTTGCGGCGCATAGGTACTCGTCACCTCACATATGCGCCACTCACATGATTTATCACATAACAAACAATTCAAAGGTTCCTAAACCCTCAAGTCAAGGTTAGACACAACACTTACCTCAATCTGCAGGGCACTCACTGCTCAAGTGCCGTTTTTCTTCTAGAATTCACCTCCAACTCACTCGTTTATAGTCATAATTAGCTTAATATCATCAATTATCACTAAAGAAATTAATTTCAATGCAATATTATAGCATTCCCAAAAAATTCCCCAAAAAGTCAAAAACTGACCCCCGGGCCCGCTTGGTCAAAACTCGAGGTTCAGACCAAAATCTGTTTACCCATTCACCCCCGAGCTCGAATATGTAATTATTTCCAGAATCCGACCCCAAATCGAGGTCTAAATTCCCAAATTTACAAAATCCCCAATTCTCCTAAAATCCCTAATTTTTACCCTTAAAGAACAAGTTTTAGGACTAGAAATATAATTGGTGTTGATGGAAATTGAAGGGAATAAGTTTAAGAACACAAACCTATGATTTGGCGTTGAATTCCCACTTCAATAATCGCCCAAGGTTGAGTTCTAGTGAAGAAGATATGAAAATTTGAACAATTCCCGTCTTTGAAGTCTGTTTTTAAAACACTGGACATGTCTTCATCGCGTTCGCGAGAAGCCTGTCATGATCACGAAGCTTTGTCCCTATTGGCCTACGCGTTCGCAAGGTAACCTATGCATTCGCGAAGGCATACTCCCCCTAAGACTTCGCATTCGCAATCCAAGTGTCGTGTTCGCGTAGAAGGTTACTGACCCCTCCCCTAGGTCCCTTATTCTTCGCGTTCGCGATAGACATGTCGCGTTCGCGAAAGGTAACACCCCCGTTGCTCTGTGTTCGCGACCCAGTCCACGCATTCGCGTAGAGTAAAACCACCCCTACCTAATTTCCCCTTTGCGACCGTGTGAGGGGCTTCGCGATCGTGAAGCACAAAATACATGCGCACCAGAAACACCTGAAACACCAGAAATTCTAAGTCTGAAACATCCTGTAGCCTATCCGAAACTCACCCGAGCCCTCAGGCTCTAAACCAAACATGCACACAAGTCTAAAAACATCATACGAAATTGATCGTACGATCCAACCGCCAAAATATCACCTAAAACTACGGATTTAGCATCAAAATCAATGAAATTCTCAAGAACACCTTAAAATTACTATTTTCTCAACCGAAGGTCCGAATCACGTCAAATCAATTATGTTTCTCACCAAATTTAACAGACAAAGTTTAAATATCATAACAGACCTGTACCGGGCTCCGGAACCAAAATACGGACTCGATACCATCAAAATCAAGCATTAAGCAAATCCTAAAATCATTAATTTCATGTAATTCAATTTTAGTCAAAAATTCATTTCTCGGGCTAGGGATCTCGGGATTCAATTTTGGGCATACGTCCATATCCCGTACGTTACTACGGACCACCGCGACCGTCAAAACATGGGTCCGGATCCGTTTACTCAACACGTTGACTGAAGTCAACTAAAATCATTTTTAAATGTCAAAAATTATTATTTCTTCAATTTTCCACATAAAGTATTTCCGGAATTACGCCTGGACTGCGCACACAAACTGAGGTGGGTAAAATAAGAATTTTAAGGCTAAAAAGCGCAGAATATAGTCCTACAACACAATATGACCCTTTGGATCATCACAATCTCCACCTCTAAAACAAACGTTCATCCTCGAACGAACATAGAAAAGTACCTGAACTGGCCAACAAGTGGGGATATCTACTCCGCATGTCCGAATCGGACTCCCAAGTAGCTGCCTCAACATGCTGACCTCTCCACTGCACTCGAACTGAAGGATAAATCTTCGACCTTAATTGATGAACATGCCGGTCTAGAATGGCTATCGGCTCCTCCTCATAAGTCACATCCGTGTCCAACTGGACATAGCTGAAATGTAATACGTGGAACATGTCACCATGATACTTCCGGAGCATGGACACATGAAATATTGGATGAAATGATGATAACCCTGGAGGCAATGCAAGCCTATAAGTCTCCTTCCCCACTCTCTCGAGAATCTCAAATGCCCCGATATACCTAGGGCTCAAGTTGCCCTTCTTTCCAAACCTCATGACACCTTTCATGGGCGATACCCGAAGCAATACTCTCTCCCCGACCATGAATACCATAACACGAAATCTACGGTCGGCATAACTCTTTTGCCTGGACTGAGCTGTACGAAGTCGATCCTGTATAATCTTGACCTTGTCCAAGGCCTCCTGTACTAAATCAGTACCTAACAACTGAGCCTCCCCCGGCTCAAACCACCCAACTGGCGACCTGCACCATCTACCATATAATGCCTCATAGGGAGCCATCTGAATGCTCGACTGGTAGCTGTTATTATAGGCGAACTATGCAATGCAAGAACTGATCCCACGATCCTCTGAAATCTATGACACAAGCGCAGAGCATATCCTCCAAGATCTGGATAGTATGCTCGGACTGTGCGTTTGTATAAGGATGAAATACTATGCTCAACTCAACCCGCTTACCCAACTCACGCTGTACTGCCCTCCAAAATTGCGAGGTAAATTGTGTATCTCGATCAGAAATGATAGACACTAGCACACCGTGAATATGGACGATATCCCGAATATAAATCTCCGCCAACCGCTCCGAGGAATAGGTGACTGCCACAAGAATGAAGTGTGCTGACTTAATCAGCCTATCCACAATGACCCAAATGGCGTCGAACTTCCTCTGAGTCCATGGGAGTCTAACAACAAAGTCCATAGTGATATGCTCTCACTTCCACTCAGGAATCTCTATCTGGTGAAGCAAACTACCAGGTCTCTGGCTCTCATACTTAACAAGCTGACAATTCAGGCACCGAGCTACATAAGCAACTATATCCATTGATAAATGAAGAAAAATGCATATTTTTTAGTATATTTTCATATTAATTCTTGTGTGAATCGCGGGAGTTTATGTGGTTTTTGAAGTGAAATATACTCATTATGTGTTTCTTAATTGTAGGAATTAGCTTGAATAATAATGGAGCAAAAGATATCAAATTCGATACAAAAAGAAGAAATTGAAGGATTGGGAGCTCGTCTATTCTCGTGCGTGGCACAGAGACGGACGCGAAAAAGGAGAAAAGTGAACGCACAAAACAGCGAAGCGAAGCAAAGGTAGGGATCGCTTCGCGAAATGGAAGAATTTCAAAGCTGGATCTGCATCAAAGTCCACGTCTAGCGCGAAAGCATACGCGGATCCGTGTCAAAGTCCGTGTCTAGCGCGAAGGCAGACGCGGATCCACGTCAAAGTCCGCGTCTATCGTGAAGGCATACGCGGATTCCAGGTTTCCCTAGCCGAAGTGGGATTGGGAAATCCAACCCCTCATCAACCCTAAGTGATATAAATACATATTAAAATACAAATTTGAGGGGGGAGACACTACTTTAGGGTATGACAACATCCAAGGAGGCAAGAATACGCTAGGAGCAAGGAGGAAGATTTAACCACAAATTTTCCTCTCTTCTTCCTATTTTCATTGTTGGTTATGACTTTTAGTATTGTAGTTTTACATACTATTATGAGTAACTAATTGATTATGTAGAGTTTTTATGGAACCTCTTGGAGGATGAATTCTTGTTATGTTTTAATATAATTTAACCTTTGAATTTGTCTATTTGTTCAACTACGTGCTTATTTCAGTTGATTGAATGGACATCGATTGACTATGCCTATTTATTGTGTTGCTTGAAAAAATATAAATATTTAGGTGGTTGTTGAATAACGTCACTCCTAACGTATGTGAGAAATCAATTCAACAGATTTAAAGGTAGGTTTAGAAATAACAAAGCCTTGACATGGTCATAGTGAGCAGTTAGGTAAAGCCAACTTGCGTAGTTCGAGAGAATATGTCTTGTAAATTATTGTAGTTGCTCAAGAGAGAACTACGACACTTAAAGTTCTCACGATCAATAGAAAATACATGGCAAAATTGTAGGAAACATAGCGGGAATGATTTCGATAATTGGGAAAATCATAACTCTAGACCTCCTTAATCTTGTCTCCAACCTTTAGTATCTTTGTTGATAATTTACTATTTTAATTTGTTAGTTAGTTATTTAGATATAAGAATCTTAATATTTATAACTTAGGAATTGTTCGAGCTTGCCTTATTGGTGATATTGAACAGTTATAGCGAAACCTTAGTTTTCTGTGGGATTCGACTATGGACTTTTAGACCGGATTATATTTGCAACAACCGTTTATCCTGTGTAGGACTAGAGTTGGGCGTGATCAAATTTTGGCACCGTTGTTGGGGAACTAACGGTGTAGTTGTAGGTGTACATATTGCTAGGATTCAAGTTTGAACTTTTATTTTTATTTTCTGTATCTGATTTTTTTAATTTTTGTTTTCCTTGTTGATTTTGAAAACATGGCATCTTGGAATTATGAGAGTTTTAATGTTGTTAATTCCACTTTTAATCCTCCTCATGCATATTTTGGAGAAAACCACCCATGGTAAAATTATCAAAATATTTCCGAGAGCGAGTTATGTGCACCAACACAATCTTATATGTGGAATGTATGTTATATGTGTGGTGGTAAAGATGGTCACTTTCATGGTTGTGCTTATATTTCTTATCTTCCCCTAACCCCTTACTTTGATGGTTCTTCTTTTTATTGTAAAGTGAATAGGAACAAAGAACACATGGATGATGACTTGAAAGGGATCAATGATATGCTAAGGTGCACTGTAGAACAAAATAATGAGAAACAGTGGTACATACAAAGGCAAGATGCTACTACTCGCAACCTGGAGGCACAAGTGAGTCAACTAGTTGAAGCATTTAATGTTCAACATGTTAATACTATGAATAGTATCCAGGAGCAATGTGCATTAGAGGTATAAATTGAGGTACCACTAGAGAGGTCCATAGTAGAACACCAACAATCAATCAAACTAGAATTTGAGGATGTCAATGTTGTAGAAGAGATACTAGAGTCAATCAAGGAAATTGAGGATACATATTTACTTGACTCTAGTGTCATTAGTGTTAAGGATGTTGACAATCCCAAGGTTCATGTAGTTGAGCGCATTGGTTCACACTCCAAGCATTTTTCCACATTCTGTTTGGATGATGATATGGAAATAGAGTCATCCAAACCAATTGAAGAGTTAAGGAATAAGGAACAATGTGCATTTATTCTGAAATTATTCTTGCCAGAAAGTCAGGATTACATACCTCATACAAAGGCCAAGGAGTGCAGAATACTACATTATTTTCTTGGGCCAGTTAGATTTGTTCCACCGCCCTAAGAGAATAATCATAAGCTTGAAGCAAAACTTGGGTTCAATTCATAAGCTCGAGGTGGAGGCAGAAAGTGATTAACGTCGTGTCGCGACGTTAAATCAGGCGCTTGTTGGGAGGCAACCCAACTTTACTGTTTTTATATTTTTTATTTCTTTTATTTGTTTACTTTTTGTTTACTTTTGTTATTTTTTTTGTAGTGTAGTTTTTTAATGTTGTGGGATCATGGAAAGGAAAGCCATCGGAAGAAAGAAAAATTAAATCAGATGGTTAGAACTAAGTGTGAGGTACCCGCACGAAGGACCAAGCTTGGGAGAAGTCTGAGTATCCCTCGAGTTGTTGATACTTCGTCCTTTGGCCTACCAGGGAGTTTATGTCGTCCTCTTGTCATTTATGGTGTGCATTGGGGACAATGCATAATTTTAAGTGTGGGGGTGAAGAGACTGTTTGGGTAGTTTCTGTGTTAGTTGTATTATTTTATGCGCGTTAAAAAAGGAAAAAAATCAACAAAAAAAAATAATTAGGTAGAAATAATCCCTCTTGGTTTTTCATATGGCCACAGTTTTTTTCCAAGGGATGACATTTGAACTGGGTGGTAGTTTTTTTTTCAAGTAGAATTTTCAAAAGGTTTTGGACTTTTCCCGACGATGGACTTCCTAGACAGTTTTTTGAGGGTTTAAAGTTAAATAAAAATACAAAAAAAAATCTTACTTTTTTTTTCAACTGATAATGGGATGGAAAGAACTTGAGTATCTATGCTTTCATGTTTTATGTTGGGTCTTAGAGCTGGAGCATTTGCACTGAGTACTTTCTTCTTTATTCTTGGGACTATATGCCTTGAGAGTATATGTGTTTCTTTTGACGCTTGGGCTCGTCTATTGACTCCTGTTGTTACTTCTTAGTGTTTGGATTATCTCATGACTATGCTTGTTGCTTTAACTTGAGAGTGGGGTCTGAGCCGTCCTGATTAAGTCATGTGCATTGTGTGAGATGAGATTTTGGTTGTACTATGTGCCATCCTTTGTTAGTCTAGAACTTTTCCCGTGTATGAGTCGAAGCGAAATAAAGTCTTGTGAGTTTAGGAAATGATATAGGCATTTCTTTGATTGATCCTTCAGTCTATTTGCATGCCAGTGATAAAATATTATCCTGTGTTAGACCATTTGAGCCTGTAAACCTTTTCTTTGGTACCCATATTACAAGACGAATCCCTTTTGTTCTTAATGAAATCTTGTTGAACCTTTACCTCCGAAAGCACTTAAGTCGCTAGAAGTGAAGGAAAAGAGATTGGGTAGTTTTTGAGTAGAACCATAGAAAGGCCAAAAGGTGCATGTGTGTATTGAGAGGGCCACTAGCTGGAAATACCAATTTATGAAGAGTATTGAAACGATTTTGAAAAAAACAAATCCCTCCAATTCACTTTGATATGTGCTAGTGCTTATGTAGATGTGCTTAAAGTCAATGGGCTACGATATTTACGGTTTCTCAGCAATATGTTGAGTGATCATGAAAATGGTGTGCTTAATGGTTAATGTGTACTGTATTAAAAGTGCTTAGGAGGGTTAGTCACTATTATCTATATGTATCCTTCTCGTCCCATATCATACATTACAACCCATGAAGACCTAATTGATCCTAGACTTTGCAAGGTTATATTAGTAGAGACTTACATTACGGGCAAACATATGGTACGAGCTCTGAGGGCACATGAGTTTCTTTGGGAGAGTGAGTGACTTCTTTCATTCTGTGAGTCCTTAAATTATACTTGAATTCATATTTGAGTGTGCGGACTGATTACTCTCTTTGTTTTGTTGGTGAGGGCACATGTTTTACAATGGATTAGTAAGGAACTCGTATCTTTAGTTTGCACAAGAAGCGATTCACAAAGAGGAATGTAGTGGAGTCAATTTTTGAGGCAAATATGTTAAAAGAGTCACGCGGATATTTTAAATAATCTTGGCATGAGTTTAGAATTTGAGAAAATGGATGAAGAGTGCATATGCTGGTTTATAAACGTTAATATAAACCATTGACATTGGTGTGATGCTTTAGTATGTTTTGAAAGGTATTTATTGACAATGCGCTTAATTTTAAGTTGCTCGAGGACGAGCAAAAGTTTAAGTGTGGGGTGGTGATAAATGATGAAAAGTGCATATTTTCATATTAAATGTTGTGTGAGTCGCGGAAGTTTATGTGATTTTTGAAGTGAAATATACTCATTATGTGTTTCTTATTTGTAGGAATGAGCTTGAATGATAATGGAGCAAAAGATATCAAATTTGATACAAAAAAAAAGAAATTGAAGGATTGGGATCTCGTCTATTCTCGTGCGTGGCACGAAGACGGACGCGAAAATGGAGAAAAGTGAAGGCACAAAACAGCGAAGCGAAGCAAAGGCATGGATCGCTTCGCGAAATGGAAGAATTTCAAAGCTGGATCCACGTCAAAGTACGCATCTAGGGCGAAGGCAGGCACGAATCCACGTCAAAGTTCGCGTCTAGCGCGAAGGCAGACACGGATCCGCGTTAAAGTTCGCGTCAATCGCGAAGGCATACGCGGATTCCAGGTTTCCCTAGCCAAAGTTGGATTGGAAAATTCCGCCCCTCATCAACCCTAAGTGATATAAATACATCTTAAAACACAAATTTGAAGGGGGAGACACTACTTTAGGTATGACAACACCCAAGGAGGCAAGAATACGCTAGGAGCAAGGAGGAAGATCTAACCACAAGTTTTTCCTCTCTTCTTCCTATTTTTCATTGTTGGTTATGACTTTTAGTATTGTAGTTTTACGTACTATTATGAATAACTAATTAATTATCTAGAGTTTTGATGGAACCTCTTGGAGGATGAATTCTTGTTATTTTTTAATATAATTTAACCTTTGAATTTGTCTATTTGTTCAACTACGTGCTTATTTCAGTTGATTGAATGGCCATCGATTGATTATGACTATTTATTATGTGCTGCTTGAGAAATGATACATATTTAGGTGGTTGTTGAACAACGTCACTCCTAACGTATGTGAGAAATCAATACAACAGGTTTAAATGTAGGTTTAGAAATAACAAAGCCTTGACGTGGTCATAATGAGCGGTTAGGTAAAGCCAGCTAGCGTAGTTCGAGAGAATATGTCTGGTAAATTGTTGTAGTTGATCGAGAGAAAACTACAAAACTTAAAGTGCTCACGATCAATAGAGAATACATGGCAAAATTGTAGGAAACATAGCGGGAATGATTTCGACAATTGGGGAAATCATAACTCTAGACCTCCTTAATATTGTCTCCAACCTTTAGTATTTCCGTTGCTAATTTACTATTTTAATTTGTTAGGTAGTTATTTATATATAAGAATCATAATATTTATAACTTAGGAATTGTTCGAGCTTGCCTTATTGGTGATATTGAACAGTTCTAGTGAAACCTTAGTTCTCCGTGGGATTCGACTCTGGACTTTTATACCGAATTATATTTACAACGACCGCTTATCCTTTATAGAACTAGAGTTGGGTGTGATCATCCTTTTTCATCCTCCTCCACCAATAATGTTGTCGCAGGTCCTGGTACATCTTGGAAGCGCCCAGGTGAATAGAATATCGAGAAATGTGAGCCTCCTCAAGGATCAACTCACAAAGCCCATCAACATTAGGCACACATACACGACCCTGCATCCTCAAAACACCGTCATCTCCAATGGTAATCGGCTTGGCACCATTGTGCCGAAATGTGTCCCTAAGGACCATCAAGTGAGGGTCATCATACTATTGATCCCTGATACTCCCAAACAAGGAAGACCGAGCGACTATGCAAGCTAGAACACAGTTGGGATCTAAAATGTCTAGCCTCACCAACTGATTGGCCAAAGTCTGAACATCTGAAGCTAGCGGTCTCTCACAAACTGGAATGAACGCAAGGTTGCTCATACTCACTGCCTTCCTACTCAATGCGTCGTCCACCACATTGGCTTTTCCCGGATGATATAATACGGTGATATCATAGTCTTTCAATAGCTCCAACCATCTCCTCTACCTCAAATTGAGATCCTTTTGCTTGAACAAATACTGAAGGTTGCGATGGTCCGTGAAAACCTCACATGACACACCATAAAGATAATGCCTCCAAATCTTCAGCGCGTGAAGAATGACTGCCAGCTCCAAATCATGAACATGGTAATTCTTCTCATGAACTTTCAACTGCCGAGATGCATATGCAATCACCTTGACCTCCTGTATCAATACCGATCGAGCCCAACATGGGAGGAATCACAATACACCATGTAAGATCCTGAACATGATGGTAATACCAACACCGGTGTTATAGTCAAAGTTGTCTTGAGCTTCTGAAAGCTCGCCTCACACTCGTTTAAGATTCTGAAAACTCGCCTCACAATCGTCCGACCATCTGAATGGGGCACCCATCTGGGTCAACCTGGTCATCGGGGCTGCTATAGATGAAAACCCCTTCACAAACCGACGGTAATAACCTACCAAACCCAAGAAGATCCTGATCTCCATGGATGAAGTGGGTCTAGGCCAGTTCTTGACTACCTCAATCTTCTTAGGATCTACCTAAATAAGCTTTACCGATACGACGTGACCCAATAAAGCGACAGAATCAAACAAAAACTCGCACTTTGAAAATTTAGCATATAACTGACTGTCCCTCAAAGTCTGGAGCACTATCCCGAGGTGCTGCTCACACTCCTCCCGGCTGCGGGAGTATATCAAAATGTCATCAAAAAACACAATCACAAAGGAATCCAAATAAGGCTAGAACACTCGGTTCATCAAGTCCATATATGTTGCGGGGGCATTGGTCAACACAAAAGACATCATCAGAAACTCATAGTGCCCATACCGCGTCCAAAAATTTGTCTTGGGGACATCGGATGCCCTAATCCTCAACTGATGATAACCAGATCTCAAATCAATCTTTGAAAACACCTTGGCACCCTGAAGTTGATCAAACAAATCATCAATCCTCGGCAACGTATACTTGTTCTTGATAGTGACTTTGTTCAACTGACGATAATCAATACACATCCTCATACATCCATCCTTCTGCTTCACGAACAAAATATGAAGCAAAATAAGATGACACATAGGATCAAGTAGACCCTGGATCAAATAGAACTGAAGCATCCCAACTGCAAACTGAAACAGTATCTATAATGACAGCAACAGATAATTCTACCTCAGGTCTGGCTGGAAAAGCATAACATCGGGGCTGGGCCCCACCACTCTTAGTCATATCCCTGGGACGACCTCTAGCTGGCGGGCCTCCACCTCTAACAGCCTGACCTCCACCTCTAACAGCCTTGCCCCTACCTCTGGCCTCATATCACTATCTTCCTCACTTGAGTCATTGTTTTCAGCCTTGAGTACCAGGTTCTTCTCTTTCTTTGGTTCTCTTCTTTCATTGTCTTTATCTCTCTTCATCTCGTATATCTTCAGATTTCCAACCAGATCATCCATGGTTAGAGTTTGTAGATCTTTGGCTTCAGTAATAGCAGTCACCTTACTCTCCCATGAGCTGGGTGAAATGCTAAGAACCTTCCTCATGAGCTTGTTTCTAGGAGTGATTTCTCAAAGTGAATGCAGCTCATTTATGATAGAGGTGAATCTTGTGTGCATATCTTGTGTAGAATCATCATCTTTCATCCTAAAAAGCTCATACTCAGTGGTGAGCATGTCGATCTTGGACTTTTTAACCTGAGTGATTCCTTCATGTGCCGTTTGCAATGCTTCCCATATATCCTTGGCAGATTGACAAGCTGAGAGTCAATTGTATTCATCAGGTCATATACCACAGAACAATATCTTTTTAGCTCGAAAGTTCTTCTCAACAGCTTTTCTGTCGCTATCGTTGTATTCCTTCCTAGTTTTTGGCACCATTACTCCAGATTCTCCTACCTTCTTTATTGGAACATGTGGACCATCACAGATGACGTCCCATATCTCAGAGTCTTACGCCATTATAAAATCATGCATACGAGTCTTCCACCAGCCGTAGTATTGACCATTGAATCAAGGAGGCCTGTGGGTTGATTGTCCTTCCTAAAAGTTTGGTGGAGCATCCATGGAGATCCTTTCTAGGTGTTAACCTTTTAGAAAGAACTCCCTATGATACCAATTGATAATTTATATGAGTCCACCAAATTGTATAGAGACCTGGTCCTATATCAGCTCCCACAGTGCTAACTACTAAAACAGTAAGTAAATAAGACACAAGAATTTACGTGAAAAAATACCAACTCAAGGGATAAAAAACCACGACCTATACTCGTAGGATTTTAACTTCACTAACTTGCAATACTCTTGTTACAAGCCACTTTGTAATGACTCTATTACAAATACTTCAACCTCACTAACTTGTAATAAACCTACTACAAGCCACTTTGCAACTCACTAGATACAAAGACTTCTACCTATGACTAACTCTAGTCACAACACAAACTCGGTGGGTTTATGTTTTAGAGTTTTCTAAAACAGAGCTTCTAAGAAAGCAATATAGGAATTACAATGAAGAACTAATACAAGATTACAACTCAACTAAGGACACACATAAACTCATAATGGAACTGGTCCGTAGTGGAGTTTTCTTCTTGTTCTTGACACACTTGTGACTTCAATGCTGGATATGATCTTTAATGCTTGAGAGAATATTACTAAATATTCAAGTGAATGTTTTGTGACATTCTTCTTGTTATTATACTTCAATGACACCACTAGGATGATGTCCACACTTGGTTGGTACAAGGCCCTTCCCAATAGGAAGTGACTGCTACATTGTTTATGCACTGTAGCGTGCACAATTGCAGGCAGTCACTTTCCAACTGTAGAGTTGACTTTGTATTTCTGTCAGGGAAACACCAGAGGATCTGATCCCTGAATTGGTTCTTGTGTGTCCAAAGTCACACAACTCAAATTATCTTAAGTCCATTGTTGAAGAATTTTTCCAAGTACGCATCAGTTCCTTTATCTGGTTCTAGATAAGAAGTTTGTTAAATCATAAAAATATATAACTGTAAAACCGTAAACCCATCAATTTCTCCCTTTTTGATGATGAAAAACTTTTGAAATTGATAAACATTTATAGAGCTTGACTTAACCAGATAAAGTACCATGAACATCATATGTTCCCCTTGACTCTATGTTTCCCCCCTTAATCACCTGCTTCAATTTTCAAGTTCACTTTTATATCTTCCCCCTTTTGGCATCATTAAAAACATACACGCAGGCAAAAAAAGCATAAAGAAGTCTAACATAACTAACTCATGCCACATGTGTGCACACAATATAATAGAAAAGAGAAGCATAAGGAAAACAAGCATTTTACTAGGAAAAAGAGAGTTGTTTCATTGATAACAATTTTAAAAAGAATACGTCTATGCTATTACAACAAAGACCAATTTGGACTGATTCAAACGGGAGCATAAACAGTGAGATCCAACATACCATCACAAAAAACAACAACAAAAAAAACAACATCCACAAACATCAAAACACCAAATAACTGGTCACTGAGAGGATCCTAGAGGGAATTAGAAGAGGAAGGCTTGGAGGAGGAGGCAACAATGGTTTTGGGAACAAGGCCCGTCTAGGCATTGGCAAACATATGTTCCTCAAGTAGTTTCTCCCTCAGGTTCTCCACCTCTTGTCGAAGCTCAGAATTCTCCTTAGTCAGACGAGCAACTTCTTCATTGGAAGAATTGGCAGATCCAGAGGCTCAAACAGACTGACTAAGTTGAGTTTCAAGTATGGAATTCATAGCCTTCAACCTTCTGAATTCTTCAGTAGCGCTATTCTGAGAATTGATGAGCTTAGAAATCGTCGAAGTGCTTCCCCCAACCTTTGTTATGCACTCACATTATTCCAGAGTTTTTTCGGAGAAGGATTGCTTTCTGGTTCCTACTCTAGGATTGTTCAAAGGTACCTTGAAGACCTGGAAGACTCGTGTGAGAAGAAACCCATATGGAATACCATGATTCCCCTCCTGGAAGTTCGCCACCTTCTGCATGTGTCCTGTCATAATTGTCGGGAGATTTATGGTTTTAAACTCATCAAGAGCCTCCATGAGGTACATATTAGACTTAGAGGTTATAGACCTCATCTCAGCACGGGGAAAAAGAACTTTGTTGACCAATTCAAAGAGGAGCCGATACACAAGAAGCAATGTCTTCTTGTGCACCCGTTCCCCATGCTGGATAGCATGTTCCTTCACAATAGCACGCCTAAAGTTGGATCCACAATCACCCTTGACTAAGGTCATCCTTTCACACGGAACTTGGAGAATTTTCCCTAACACAGAAGCATCAATCACCATGTCAACTCCATTTACTAGCACGCAAATCTAGTCCCCTGCAACAGAGAAGAGGGTTGCATAGAAGTTTTGCACCTCATCTTCATATACCTTAGGCACATACTCCTTAAACAAATGACCCAATTGTTGAAATTCTACCATCTCCAAAACTTTCCTCATTCCTGCCATCTTCGATATTTCGGGGTCAAACATACGACCCCACAAGACTTTCTGAGTCCTCAATCTTTCTTTCCCAAGTCCACTTTCACTTGGTATTGTCTTCATTGAACCATGTCCTCCCATAGTTTCCTGCTTTCGTTTTCTAGATTTTTCCACAGACTTTCCTTTTCCACTCGAAGCAACCGAAGTATCACCTTCAGACAGATCTTCCTCATCCACAACCTTTCTAAACTGACCACCACTCTTCACAAACTTGCCATTTTGTTTTTGAACAACTTCCTTGGAAGCACCAACAACAGACTTTTGTACCTTCGTAGACCGTTTCACCAAGGAACTAGGTTCCTTTACAAAATCTTCATCAACTTCCACCACTGGAACATTTTTATCAACCATAACTTCCCCCTGTTTCATTAACCTGTTCTTCTTTTTCTTGCTGCTCCTTCTACTTTTCTGTAAATAAGACTGAAAAGCCTCCTTCTTATGCAACATTGTAGTTGGTCGCTTGGAAGAGAGCTCAAGAGTGACTGCGGGCTTTCTTATTTTGAAGCGAGAACTCAGAACCATGTCATCCTCATCATCTTCGTCAAATGGTACCTTAATAGATGGAATGGATTCCAATGGCTTAGTGTAGAAGACATGCTCCTGACTTGTTTCCTCAGGAGGAGACACAGATTCTCCATCAGCTCTTTCAGAGGCTTTTTCATGAACTGAAGATTCAAAAAGTACCATGGTTCCTTCATCCCCTAAAAATGGAGTTTCTTCCCCCTGATAATCAGGCAGAAGTGAGGGTCCTTCACTCGTAAGGCTTTCAACAGCGATAGCCATGATATTTTCTACTGCCTCTTTTTCGGTGACTTCATGGGAGCCACTGAGTCTAAGACGGAGATGTTCAAGTACTGATAGGGATATTCTTCAGAAACCCCTAAGTCTTGAGGTGTTGCACCTTCTAATTTCCCCTTGTTTTGATAAGAAGAAAGAGGAGAAACATGGTTAGCGTCTGGGACGTCGGGAGTCTCACCACTGGGGAGAGAACCAGTGTTAGACAGAGGTGTAAGGGAGACAGAAGACGAAGAAGAAACAAGTGTGGACACATTGGTATTCGGGTAGTAGAGGAGAGATTTTCTGGTGGTGACGTTAAGGGAGTTGAAGATATGGTAACAGTGTTGTTGATAGGAGTGAGGGAAGATTGTTCATGGCCATGGTGAAAGAAGGGTTTGAGAGTTCTGAGAGAATGCATAGATACAATGAGATGTGATTTTTCAAAACTCTGGAAGTAAGAGGGTTTTATGGAAGGAGGAGTTAATAATGATAGGGGAGAGGAACGGGGTTCTGAAGGGTTATGAAACGGCGGTAGGTTTGTGGAAATACGTAATGTGCAGGAGAGGTGAAAGGATTTGAGAGACAAGACGTGATACACATGTTCTGAAAAGTCGGATGATGTGGCAGTTGAGCGTCCCAGTACTAATCCAAGGAAGGAGGATATTCAAAAAAATCAAACAAGGATTCTCACTATTTCACTCAAGGCAAGAGAATGCAAAATTTTCTATTTTTCTTAATTTTGTCGTCTTTTGAGATATGCATGAGAAAAACACATTACTACTAACATGTGGTACAGGAACCGGGTTCCTGACATGTTTTTGTCAAAAAGAAATTTTTGAAACTCTCTTTTGTAGCTCAACATTGTACCATTAGCTCCTATGATCATCATGCGTGTCTACCTGCAACAGTATAAATGTGAGTTAGCCTTGGTCATAAAACACTTTAGCTAATTTTACCTAAGTATGACTTTCATAGCCATAAGAGGAGAATCAGGTTCTCAATTAGGTTTGATTAACCCCAGTGCCATCCTATTTCTCTCAAAGTTCTCCTTCCTTAGAGATTTGGTAAAGATACCTGCAATTTGATCTTCTGTGTAGCAGAACCTCATACAGATAAGCCCTTTTTCCATATTGTCTCTGAGAAATTGATGTCTGACATCAATGTGCTTGGTTCTCTTGTGTTGAACTGGGTTATTTTCCATGTTAATAGCACTGGTTTTGTCACATGAAGAGGTACACAATCAACGTATACTCCAAAGTCCTCCAATTGTTGTTTGATCCACAATAGTTGAGCACAACACGAAGCTGCATCGACATATTCTACTTCAACTGTTGAGAGAGCTACTGAGATTTGTTTCCTTGTACCCCATGAGATAAGAATTGATCCTAGGAAATGAGCCATTCCATATGTGCTTTTCCTGTCCACTAGATAACCTGCATAATCAGCATCAGCATAACCAATAAGGTTAAAATTGTCACCTGAAGGGTAGTACAGAACCAGGTTCTGTGTGCCCTTAAGTTATCTCAGAATTCTCTTAGCAGCCTTCAGATGAGATTCCTCGGGATTTGATTGAAACCTTGCACATAAACCCATATTAAACACGATGTTTGTCCTGCTGGCAATAAGGTAGAGTAGTGATCCAATGATTCCTCGATACATTGTTTGATTTACAGGTGATCCAAACTCATCCATGTCCAACTTAGTGGTAGTACCAATGGGAGTGTTAATCACCTTTGATTCTTCCATATCAAACCTTTTTAGAAGTTCCTTGATGTATTTATGTTGACTGATACAATGTTCCCTTTGTGGACTGCTTTACTTGAAGACCCAAGAAGAAGTTCAGTTCCTCCATCATACTTATTTCAAACTCACTTCCCATGAGTTTAGAAAATTCTTCACACAATGAATCTGTCATTGCTCCAAATATGATATCATCCATATATACCTGAACGATGAGCAGGTTCCTTCCCCGTTTCTTCAAAAATAGAGTATTGTCAATTTTTCCTATTGTGAAACCATTTTCCAGGAGAAACTTGGATAGCTTTTCATACCAGGCTCGATGGGACTGCTTTAATCCGTAGAGTGCCTTATCCAATTTGAATATGTACTCAGGATGTTCATGACATTCAAAACCTGGAGGTTGCTTAACAAAGACCTCTTCCTTAAGAAAACCATTCAAGAAGACACTTTCCAAATCAATTTGGAACAAAGTGAATTCCATATAGGATGCAAAGGCAATGAGAATCCTTATGGTTTCCATTCCATAAACTGGAGCAAAGGTCTCATCATAATCAATCCCATCCTCCTGATTGTAGCCTTGGACAACAAGCCTTGTTTTGTTCCTTGTAGTGTTTCCATGTTCATCCAACTTATTCCTGAATACCCACCTGGTACCTATGATGGTTCTGTCTGAGGGTCTGGGCTCCAGGTGCCATACCTTGTTTCTTTCAAATTGATGTAGCTACTCTTGCATAGCCGTAATCCAGTTTGCATCCTTCAAAGTTTCTTTGATATTTTTGGGTTCTATTTGGGATAGAAAGGCTGCGAAGGCTAGGGATCTTGTGGTTTTTTAATCCTGTTTGGACTCCTGAATCAAAGGGTGATTATATTATCAAATGGATGGGAGCTTTTGTGTTTCCAATTTGGGACTGGAGTCTGATTGGTAGAGGAACTGGTAAATCAGAATGGTTTCCCTACACTCCTCGTTCTGCTACTTGTGGAGTGATTTGAACTGCATCTACAACTCTTTCTTCAACTTCAATAGTAGTGATTTGGGTACCAGGTTCCTCTTGAGAAGTGGAAGAGGAGGTTGCATTGTCTTCACCTGCTTTCTTCATATGACTCATTATATCAGTTTTACCATTTGAAACATCAGTGATCTCCTCAAGAACCACTAGTGGTTCATTGTCTTGATCGTCCTTGTTTCCTTCCTTGTCAGATGAAGGTGTCTCATTGAATACCAAATGAACACTTTCTTCCACGCACTGTGTCCTTTTGTTGTAGACTTTGTAAGCTTTGCTTTGAGAGGAGTATCCCAGAAAGATTCCTTCATCACTTTTTGCATCAAACTTTCCAAGCTGATCATTTCCGTCGTTGAGGACATATCATTTGCATCCAAAGGTTCTCAAATGAGTTATCTTTGGATATATTCCATTGAGTAGCTTGTAGGGGGTTTTGTTCAGGAGAGATCTGATCATGCACCTGTTCACCAAGTAGCATGCAGTGTTTATTGCCTCTGCCCAGAAATTTTTGGCAATTCCACTGTCAATAAGCATTGTATGTGACATGTCTTATAGAGTTATGTTCTTCCTTTTGACGACTCCATTTTGATGTGGAGTCCTTGGGCTGAAAAGTTGTGAGTAATCCCATTTTCACTGCAGAACTCATCAAACTTTGCATTGTCGAATTCTGTCCCATGGTCAGATCTGATGCGGGCTACCTTCAGTTCCATCTCCACTTGGATTTTCCTGACAAATGCCACAAATACTTCAAATGTCTCATCTTTTGTTCTAAGAAACAGTGTCCAAGTGAACCTTGAATAGTCATCTACAATCACAAAGATATATCTCTTTCCACCCATGCTTGGTACTCTCATGGGACCACATAAATCCATATGAATTATTTCGAGTGGCTTTGATGTGCTAACATCCTTCTTTGGCTTAAAGGATGATTTCACATGTTTTCCTCTAGCACATGCATCACAAACCCTGTGCTCCTTGAACTTTGAATTTGGGAGACCACGAACCAGGTCCTTCTGTATCAGCTTATTCAGAAGGGAAAAGCTTGCATGCCCCAATCTTCTATGCCACAATTCTGCATCATCGTCAACTGCCTTCAGGCAGCTCATATCACCAGCTTGTAGAGATTCCAAGTCAGCAACATAGATTTTCTTGTATCTTTTGGCTACTAGAACCACTTCACCATTTACCAGATTAGTAATTGTGCACACTTTAGACAAGAACTCTACTTTGTTCCCTTTATCACAGATTTGAGGGACACTCAGGAGACTGTACTTTAGGCCATCCACATAGTACACGTTCTCAATTGAGTGTGAAAGAAACTTTCCAACATTTCCGACACCGAGAATCTACCCCTTTTTTCATTTCCAAAGGATACATTCCCTCCTTGTAGGGCTTTCAGTGAGAGGAAATCCATGGTGTTTCCAGTCATGTGCTTCGAGCATCCACCGTCCATGATCCATAGTAGTCTGATTCCTCTCATTGTTCCCTGCACATATAAATCAAGGGTTAGATTTAGGAACCCAAACCAGTTTGGGTCCCTTGTAATGAGGAAAAAGGTGGATAAGAGCTTTTTTAGACCAAGCAGGTAAAATACGTTTTTTGCGAGTGGCACATGGTCCCTTTTTAGTAGTCACCTTTTCAGCAAACACTTTGTTTTTCTGAACAGATTGAACTCTGGCCTGGCAATTTTCCTTGAAGTGCCCATTGTTCCCACAGTGGGTACAGAGCCAATTGTCAGGCATAGTGACGTGCTTGATGTGAGGGTTGTAAGGGATTTTCTCCTTTTGGAGCCCTATTCCCTTCATGTTTCCACCATTATTGAAGTACATGACAGTAACAACATCTGAGGACTAGGTCCACTTAAGTGATTTCTCAAGATCATTTTTTACTTTCTCCAAGTCTGCTTGAAGTTGCCTATTTTTCTCAAGCTCCACATAGACTAATTTTCACATCATCCAATTCTTTTTCAAGCTTAATGTGTGCCTCAATAACTATTTCCTTCCCTTTATCAATGCTTACAAGCCTATGTTCTGATTTAAGTCCCTCAATTGTTTCTTCTAGGTCTGCGATTACCACCAAAAAGCCATCCCTTTATTGCTCAGTAGTTGCAACTTTTTATGCTAGAGTATTCTTTTCTTTTCCAAGGTTCTCTATGGTTTCCTTAAAGTCAACAACCACTGCCATCAAATCATCTCTCTCGTTTTCTACACTATTAATCTTTCCAGTCATAACTTCTTTTTCCTTTTCAAGATTATCTATTGTTTCCTTTAAATTAACCACACAGACCACCAAGTCATCTCTAGATTGTCCAGCATCTCCTAACTCTATGGTCAAGGCATCCTTATCATTAACGAGATTGTAATATTCATCGATTAGAACATTATTTAACATCAGTTCTTTAGGAGAGTAGGATTTTAGATTTCTCTGAACATCCCTAAAATTTACCTCATCATTGTCGTCATCTTTATCATTATCATACTAAGCCATCAATGCAAATAATGAGTCATATTCCGTTGCTTTATTTTCCACTGCCATCATGGAGCTATCTCCTACATCAGTTTCTTCTTCCGATTCGCTGGAGGAGTCTCCCCATGCAGCAAAGGCTTGCTTCACAACATTGTCAGCTGCATTTTTTCGTTTGAAACATTTGTCAGGAACCGGATTCCTTTTTGTTGCTTTCTCAGAGTTGTGCTTGTAGTGCTCCTGCTTCAGAAGTGGGCAGTCTTTGATGAAGTGTCCTGGCTTTCCGCACTTGTGACAGAGATCATAGTTCCTTGGCTTACTGGAGCTGCCTCTCTTTGGTATTCCACCATTTCTTCAAACCATATTTTGAAACCTTTTAGTAAGATAGGCCATATCACTATCTTCCTCACTTGAGTCATTGTTTTCAGCCTTGAGTACCAGGTTCTTCTCCTTCTTTGGTTCTCTTCTTTCACTGCCTTTCTTTCTCTTCATCTCGTATGTCTTCAGCTTTCCAACCATCTCATCCATGGTTAGAGTTTGTGGATATTTGGCTTCAGTAATAGCGTTCACCTTACTCTCCTATGAGCTGGGTAAAACGCTAAGAATCTTCCTCACGAGCTTGTTTTTAGGAATGATTTCTCAAAGTGAATGTAACTCATTTATGATAGAGGTGAATCTTGTGTGCATATCTTGTATAGACTCATTATCTTTCATCCTAAAAAGCTCATACTCAGTGGTGAGCATGTCGATCTTGGACTATTTAACCTGAGTGGTTCCTTCATATTCCGTGTGCAATGCTTCCCATATCTCCTTAGCAAATTGACAGACTAAGATTCTATTGTATTCATGTGGTCCTATACCACACACCAAGATCTTTTTAGCGCGAAAGTTCTTTTCAACAGCTTTTCTGTCGATATCGTTGTATTCCTTCCTAGTTTTTGGCACCACCACTCCAGATTATCCTACATTCTTCATTGGAACATGTGGACCGTCACAGATGACGTCCCATAGCTCGGAGTCTTCTGCCATTATAAAATCATGCATACGAGTCTTCCACCAGCCGTAGTAATTACCATTGAATCTAGGAGGCATGTGGTTTGATTTTCCTTCCTCAAAGTTTGGTGGAGAAGTCATGGATATCCTTTCTAGGTGTTAACCTTTTAGAAAGAACCCGCTCTGATACCAGTTTATCGTTTATATGAGTCCACCAAATTGTATAGAGACTTGGTCCTATATCAGTTCCCACAGTGCTAACTAATAAAACAGTAAGTAAATAATACACACGATTTTTACGTGGAAAAATCCCAACTCAAGGGGGAAAAAACCACGACCTACACTCGTAGGATTTCAAATTCACTAACTTGCAATACTCTTGTTACAAGATACTTTGTAATGACTCTATTAAAAATACTTCAATCTCACTAACTTGTAATACACCTACGACAAGACACTTTGCAACTCACTAGATACAAAGACTTCTACCTATGACTAACTCTAGTCACAACACAAACTCGGTGGGTTTATGTTTTAGAGTTTCCTAAAACAGAGCTTCTAAGAAAGAAATATAGGAATTACAATGAAGGACTAATACAATTACAACTCAACTAAGGACACACATAAACTCATAATGGAACTGGTCCGTAGTGGAGTTGTCTTCTTGCTCTTGACACACTTGTGACTTCAATGCTGGATCAGATCTTTAATGCTTGAGAGAATATCACTAAATGTTAAAGTGAATGTTTTGTGCCTTTATCCTTGTTGTTATACTTCAATGACATCACTAGGATGATGTCCACACTTGGTTGGTACAAGGCCCTTCCCAATGGGAAGTGACTGGTGCACTGTTTCTGCATTGTAGCGTGAACAGTTGCAGGCACTCACTTTCCAGTTGTAGAATTGACTTTGTACTTATGTCACGGAAACACCAGAGGATCAAGTCCCTGAACTGGTTCTTGTGTGTCCAAAGTCACACATCTTAAATTATCTTAAGTCCATTGCCGAAGAATTGTGCCAAGTATGCATTAGATCATTTATCGGGTTTTAGAAAAGAAGTTTGTTAAATCATCAAAACATATAACTGTAAAACCGTAAATCCATCACTCAAGTATGGATGGAAAAGCATAACATCGAGGCTAGGCCCCATCACTCTAAATCATATCCCTGGGACGGCCTCTAGCTGGCGTGCCTCCACCTCTAATGGCCTGACCTCCACCTCTAACAGTTTGGCCCCTACCTCTGGCTGCCTAACCCCTGCCTCTGGCTGGCTGAGCAGGTGGTATAGCAACTGGTGCCGGAACCATGGCACGAGAACCTTGATGTTGTGGCTGAACACCCAATAATCTTGGACAAGTCCTCTGAATATGCCCATAATCACCACACTCAAAGCATCCTTCATGATACTGCGGTTGAAAATTAAGAATGACCTTGACGAGCCAGCTGACCATGATAATTACTCTGAAGAGGAGGTGCTATGATAGGAGATGGTGGTGCACTATAGGCTGGTTGCCCAGAAAGAGGCACATAAGAACCACGACACCTAGAAGCACTGTGAGATACCTATTGAATTTGTACTAATTGTTTGAAAACAAAATTAGTTGATATCCAATTTTTTGATTACTCAGATATATACACTTTTCCCAATGTATTCCTAAGTATCTAAGCAAAAAAAAGGAACTTTTTTCAATGTGTATAGTTGAAATTCATTGAAAACATATAGATAAGTCAATATACAAAATTTGAGGAAGAATGGAGGTGATTTGGACTGGTTTGTATCAAAATTCATAATTAAATCGATTTCAGAAAATTCTTCTGCGACACATGTATCAAACATGTATTACGCGTGTATCTCACATATAGTTATATGTTGATATACATTTGATACACAATTGATACAAATGTGATACATATATCTTTTTTTCATGTTCAATTTTTACTCTTTTATCAGTATCGCACCGATCGAATAATCGACATAGCTATTTCCAATGTTCCACTTTCCAGAATGACGCAGTAGCACGGTTAAACTTGCCATCTAGAAAATCAAATTTCAGCCTATTTCTGTAGATACTTGTATGAATTCCTAGCAGAATCTCGAACAATATCAGCGGGATAAAAATTCCTCAAACAATACCATGAAAAAAACGATGGTTTGAATCTCTGATGATTGCTTTGTTTTCTGGTGTTTTTCGTCTGAGAAATCTTTTCATTAACTGAAAATCCAAATTTTGCGTGTTATAATTGAGTTTGTTGAGCTATATTAGGAGTTTATTACGTTAATTGATTCACTTACCGTTTTTAAACAATTGGAGAGACCTATTTTTACGCATATTGTCGTTACTGTATTCACGAATACAACTCGCGAATACATATGAATACAATCGATGTTAGCTGGCTTGCCCTATTTTTTTGCCGAGTTTTGCTATTGTATTCATGAATACAGTAACTTGAATACATCGAATACATTCAATAGCAACTGAAAAGATAGATATAGGAAGTAATTAACTAAATGGTAGTTATATGAGGTTAATAGCCACCAAAATATAGTGGTTTCTGTAAATTTTTCTACATAAGTTCGCTTGATGGGACTAAGGTTTGCCAATTTGGACTCAAACCCAAGTCATCCCAAAAGCATTTATCTAGTCCGATAAAGTTGTAAAAATTGCACGAAGCGCGCTATTTGATCGCTCTCATTTAATCTATACCCATATTTTTAACATTCTTTAATCTATACCCTAATTTTGACAACTTCAGACGCCTCCTTTTCTTCCTCCTGACCTATGCGCTCCTTTCTTCCTCCTCTTCTTTCCTCTTCTTCTTCTCTCTCAAACACATGAGACTTTGTATAAGTATTATTGATTTGATCTGTAAAGTTTTTATTAAATCTTATCAACTACCATATTCTATATTAAAGGATGAGTAAATAAGACTTCACAAGTTGGTTAAAGTAGGTGTGATTTGTGTCTTTCCCTGATCCATTCTTCTTAAACATACAACATCAATTGAGTACTACATGCCCTCTCTTCCAAGTTACTTGCCACAAGAATGACACATGCATGTGAAATTTATTATACACAATAGTTGCTCTAGCGATCTCTTAGAATTATCTTACCCCTTGCTTTATGATATCATCTGTAGGAAAAACGACAGTAAAAGGGTTGTAGAACTGGAAAATATGAACTTTAAGAATATGAGATTATTTTTGGTTTCTTTAGCTTCTTTACATTTCTTTTCATTTTTTTTTGTAATTGAAAAGAGAATTTTATCAAAAGAATCAGTTAAAACTTCAGCACAATTTGGCTTAAGAATGCTGAAGTTTAGCAAATATAAAACAAAAACTTCAGCTTATAGAATGTCGAAGTTCAGCAAATACAAAATAAAACTTCAGCTCCTAGAATGCTGAAGTTCAGCAAATACAAAACAAAACTTCAGCTCCTAGAATGCTAAAGTTCATCAATTACAAAACAAAACTTCAGCTCTTAGAACTGAAGTTCAGCAAATACAAAACAAAAATTCAACTCCTAGAATGCTGAAGTTCAACAATTACAAAACAAAACTTCAACTCCTAGAATACTGAAGTAACAAATACAAAACAAAAATTCAGTTCCTAGGATGCTGAAGTTCATCAATTACAAAACAAAATTTCAGCTCCTAGAATGCTAGTGTTTAGCAATTACAAACAAAAACTTCAGCCAAAACATGTTGTAGTTTATTGAACTGAAGTTTGCGAGTGCACTATGAACTGAAGTTTGTGTGATTGCCTTTGCAAGTCAGGCCAAACTTCAGGCAAAAATATCTGAAGTTTTGCTTTGATAAGGCTACACTTCATGCAAAACATTCTGAAGTTCAAACTTCAGACATAAATTTTTGGTAAAAATTGCACGGGGCAGCCTATTTGGTCGCCTCCATTTAACCTATACCCATTTTTAAAAAAAGTTTTAACTTGTACCCACTTTTTCAACAACTTCAAGCCTCTTTCTCCTCCTCCTTCGTTTCTTAGTGCTGAAGCTTGAGATATTTAAATGAAGACAGATGGTTATTTGTATTTTTAAGGTAGATGGTTGTTTAATTGTGACTGACAACTGACCACAATATCTCAAAATTAAAGGACCACTACTCACAAAAGATAAACACTGCACTTGGCGATAGCTAGCCTACAAGCAGTGGTTTTTAATGTGCAAATGCATGTCTTTCATGGAGGAAAATTGGAGACTAGTCAGTAGTCACTATCTCTATTTTAAAATGCCATAATATGGAATAATTTGCGTTCTTCTCAAGCCTTCTAAAAATGTTTATTTTGATTTGTCTTACTTCTTTGTTGTATAACAAATTTTTCAGCATTAAATATTGGACTCAATATTGATTTGTTTTTATAATTAAAATTTAAATATTCATAACAATATTATAAATTATATAAGGAGTACATAAACTATTACAAAAGTGCAATTTATATCAACCTCATTTCCATGTGCAGACTTATAACTTAAGCTCTAAGAACGCTGAAGTACTTCAACAAATATAAACAAAAACTTCAGCTCCTAGAATGTTAAAGTTCAGCAAACACAAAACAAAGTTCAGCCCTAGGATGCTGAAGTTCAGCAATTACAAAACAAACTTCAGCTCATAGAATGCTGAAGTTAAGCAATTACAAAACAAATTTCAGCTCCTAGAATGCTGAAGTTTAACAGTTACAAACAAAAACTTCAGCCAAAACATGTTGTATATTGAACTGAAGTTTGCCATTGCACTATGAACTGAAGTTTGCGTGATTGCCTTTGCAAGTCAGGCCAAACTTTAGGCAAAAATATCGGAAGTCTTGCTTTGATAAGGCTACACTTCAGGCAAAACATTCTGAACTTCAAACTTCATACATAAATTTTTGCTACTTCTGGTCCGTATGTCTGAAGTTACTCAAAAAGTAGGTACGCTTGCAATTTTTTTTGCAAAGCGGGTATAAGTTAAAAGTTGACCCAAAAACTGCGTATAGAAATGCCCCTAAATTATTGCTACTTCAGGCCCATATGTCTGAAGTTACCCGAAAAATGGGTATATTTCTAATTTTTTTGCAAAATGAATATTAGTTAAACGGTGACCAAAAAACTAGGTATAGATACAAATGCCTGATAAAGCTTCTAATATAAACCTCATAAGGATGCAAGGATTACATAGTACTTCCTTACTCTTTACACATAAATATCACTTAACACAATATAATATAATATTGTACTGTTCAGGAACTTCATGTGCTAACAATATTAGTGGACCATCTATTACTACCTTGGCCCAATTCGAATTTGTAATCCAGATCACCAGAACAGAGTTCCAGTTGTCACCTATAACACCATCATATTTTTTAATCAGCCAAATTGTTGAGTAGAAGCTTTACCAATGAACTCGATCACACCACTCGAAATCAACACAAACTCTTCTACTGAGGTAATAAGAATACTTAGCTCGGATAATTATGCATTTGACTCAATTATTTTTGAATGCAGGTCAATCATCCTAGGACTATGAGACGTGGTGTTAAAGCACAGCTACACGAACATGAACACGAACAAAGTAGCTGACCTGATGGCAAAGGAGGGTGCAAGCAAGGAGCTTTTTGATAGCATTAGTTTCACGACAGTTCCTCCCGTGTTTGCAAATCAAGTTTTTTGGGCAAACATCTGAGGAATTATTTTCTCTAGACAAATTTTGGATTGTAATATTAATACTTTTGATCATAGCGCAGGGGAATACTCATACCACCTTGAAAACATTACTACTGCCTTATCTTAACGGGTAATTTAATATATATATATATATATATATATATATATATATATATAATAGCCCAATTAACCCAAAAAAATATATTTACCAATGAACTCACCACCCAAAATTGTAGTGGGATAAAAATATTATTTCTCACTCTTAATAAGAAATTTCATGTTGAAGTCTTAGGTATAGAAAAATCTTAGTTATGACTTAGGAGTGCTTACCCCGTCAATGGATATGTAAATTTATTTTAATCGGGATAAAAAAATGAACATCAAACACCGAGTGAAAATAAAAGAAACATCTCCAAGTCAACCTTTTTATCCAATTTAATTGTATCTATTTCTTAAATAAGAAAAGGACGAGTAAACTCAAATTTGTTTTTACCAAGTGATCCAAAAAGTTAGTTCCTCAAATTCACCTCCCTAAAGCATCAATCCAATGAAGCAACCTGGGTAGATATCTAAGGAACTACGTTTAATAGATAAATTACGATACACCTGGATAGTCTCAATGTCCTAGGAATATTGTAGTTTTTGTAATTATATATAAGTATCTAATTTACCCTAGGGAGAAAACCAACGAAGAATTGACAAAACCAATCATGGTCCTAAGCGTAATTTTCATAGTATTCAAAAGGCACAATACATAAGTGTATTTTTAAACTTAGGGTTTTTTTGTCACTTGGACACCTAAATATAGAGTTGTTCCTATCAGACCCTTCAACTAAACCACATATGTGCCAATTAGACACTTTGTAGTGACATAATTGAGTATGTGTGGATCGAAGGACGCGTGAACATGAGAAAAAAGTTGTTGATTATTATTATATTATTATTATATTCTAATATATTATTCCAATTAAAGCCAACTTTTACCCTACATTCTATTTCTCTTCTTCTTCCCGTGAACCCATCATTTTTCCTCTTATTTTTTTTTTAAAGAAAGTTTAGTGTACATGAATTTGACTATTCTCATTTGGCATGCTTGTTCTCTTTACACGGCACTTGTAAGCTACACCAAGTTAGACGAGGAATAGATAGAATAGCGTGATATTTCAGTGAAATCGAAATAAGAAGAAGTGAGATAAGTTGAACGGAGGAAATTTTCAGCGGGCTTTTTAGGGCACTAAGTCGCCAGAGCCGACATTCAGGTTTTCCATTTTCTGAAAATGATTTTCAGTTTGTTTTGAGGGTTAATTCTATAAGGTGGAATATTTTAAGGTGTTAGAGACAATTGTAGTACACGCGTTTTAATTTTTATAAAACTTTTTCTCAGATGGTCTACAAAGTGTCTAATTGGCACATATGAGATTTAGTTAAAGGGTCTGATAGGAACAATTTTATGTTTAAGTGTCCAAGTGACAAAAAAAACCAAATTTAAAGGTCCAATTATGTATTCTGCCTATTCAAAAATTTCACAACCCACAACTTCATAATGAATTCAGAAACTTTAGAACACAAACAAATTTTAAAATAGGGGGGACATTATAAACATGTATACATATAATTGAGTAGACAAGTGGATTACTTTCCATGAGTAAGGCATAATATCGCCCACACAAAGATTATCAAAAGCTACATTAGAAGGAAGGGTTGGGCAAGTGTAAATGGATTGTATGAAGCATTGTAGACCAATATTATATAAGGAAAAAGACATAATTTCTCAAGACAAACATTATTGGACCGTTAGAAAGAATGTCAATTGACAGGTTTGCAATTTACGAGTACAGTGGCTGGCCTGGATTTGACTATTTGAGCAATTCATTCAAGTTGTTGTCTTAAAGTGTAACAACCCTCGTTTTTTTCATTTCTCTCTTACAACAACATGTCGAACATCTAAACGTTTATTAATTTGACCCTTCCATGTTTCATCCAATTTACATAAGAAAAAGAAAAAAGAGGACGGGAAAGTGGAGTGAAGGAAATATATCTTATTATAACTCTCTGAATGATGTCTACAATTCTCATAAGTCATAAAATAAGCTATCAATACTCTTAGCACGGAACTTGTTTTAATTAAAAATAAGAAAGCATATTCATATATTAATTTCAACTACAATTTTAAATTAGAAACAACGTTTTCGGTATTAAAGCCCCCACTTTATGTGGAATATTCTGAAGCCGGTTAAAAGAGAAAAATATATTCCCAGAACGTTGCTTTATATCACTTGCTTTTTCTTATTTCAACTTTGAAATGATACTTTAGTTTGTTGTAAAACGTAAATATGAAATGAATATTGCAAATAATATTGGTAGTCAATTTCAAAGTACAAAAATGTTAATTCTGCACAGCCTTGAGATTCTTCTATCTCTACTGGACTCTTTCTAGCACTTGAGAATAAAGGTGCACTGCGTGTTCAATAATTGAAATTTTTGTTTTACTTTTAACATATCACTGGCGAAAGTTGTGGGTTCAAAATTTGTTTGAAGAATATTTTTGTTTGTCTTTCAGATTTAATTTCCATAAAATATTTTAATTTGGTTTGACTTTCCGAAACTAATTAAAACAAATATATAAACCGAGTTTGATATCTTTGACAGTATTAAAGTATAGAAACATAGTATTAAATAATTCGGTTCAATTACAATTTAAAAAAATAAGCAGATTTAACAAAAAATGTTATTTACAATCAAAGTCAACTATAAACAATTAATTCGGGCGAAGAAAATACCTAGCACGTTAATTAGATTAGCAAAGAAAATAGGGGGAAAATAGATAATGAAAAATGAACGACATTACTTTGCATATGAAACGATATTATACCTACTGGCCTAAAACTACAATCAATTCTCTTTATAACAACCTCGTTTGTTATGATATTTTTTGGTTTTTATAGTGAATTACTGTTATACACTTATAATAGCATTTAAGGTTTAAATATTTTTTGGCCGTTATAGATAAAAATATCCAAAAATCAACTATTTTTCTATTTCCAATGTTACATATAAAAGATAAGAAAATTATTCAAATTTAAAATCTCAAAAGATATGCATATTTCACTTGTTAAATATTGAGGAAAGATAATACATTGTTTATAAATTCATAACTAAAATGTAGGAGTATAAGCTTTCAACTCTAATGCACACATTTTAAAGCTATTTAGAAAAATAAATCCTATCAAGATTAATGGAAGAATTTTTTAATTGTAGCTTGTTTCGTTGATTTCATTATCTTACTAGCGATATAACGCTTGAAGTGACGAAGATTTGTATCCAAATTTTCAGCAAAATATCTTTCTCTGGAAGACAATCTAAGAGCTTAACAGTTAAATCTTCTATCTAAATATTTTGTGGCATTTGTCCAATAGAAAAGATGTCATGTGCAAATCTTGAACTCTTATGTCTTAAGCAAAATAGAAAGTTTGTTCAACGGAAAAGATTGTGTGCATATTTTTAGAATTTTTATTAGTAACCTTAAAGATTCTATATGTCTGTTATAGATATAAATATGGTTGTTGTTGTTATAGGTAAAAAGTTGTTACAGAGAGGTAAATATAGGCAGAATACATAACCAGCCCCCTAAACTTGGTCATTTTTTTCATTTGGACACCTAAACTAGTAGTAGTTCCTATTTGGGCACTTTAAGTGAAAACAAATAGACACACACTGCTTCGAGAGATGCATGTTGTTGTTGATCTGTTGTTGTTGTTGTTGCTGCTACCGTTCTTTTGTTCTCGCTGCTATGTGGCTACATTAATACCCAAACAACGAGGATCATACAAAAGATAAAGGTAAAAGCGAGCATTTTGAGGCAGTGATGATATGACTCTTGCAAATGGCGTTGTTGATTTGCATTGAGATAGTCTTAAACTCGATCTTGGTAGGGCAATCTGGAGGAGATTGCAGCCATGGCGACTTTGAAAAACTCAATGCCTGGTCATAGTGAGATTTGAGTCTCGTCTGAAAATAGCAAAAATCTCATTAGTTTAAGTTTGCACAAAGGAAGAAGAAGGAGATTGAAGAAAAATATTGAAGAAAAAAAAATCTGCTTCTTCTCACACGCTCAACACAAGTAGGTGCATTACACACATTGCCATATCAGCAGCGTGTGTCTAATTGGCACAATTTGTTTTCACTTAAAGTGCCCCATAAGAACTACTACTAGTTTAGGTGTCCAAATGGAAAAAAATGGTCAAGTTTAGGGGGCTGGTTATGTATTCTGCCTAAATATAACTTTAAAATCGATTCTACAAAAAAATTGACTTTTATTGTGAATGGATATTAATAAAGATGTTGTTATAAAGAGGTCTGATTATATTTACCTAAGTAATAAGTAGTTTTTGTTTGAATACTGATAATAGGTGAATTTTACTATAATTAGGACCCTAAGGAACCACATTTTGTATCGCTTTTAATGTAAATATTGATAACAAAATGCTCTGATTAGTGCTATTCATGCATTGCAGGTGATATATCACAAGAAAAGGACGTTGGAACATTTTTGGAGTCAATTACGGGAAAAAGGAGGCCAATCAAATAATACCCACAAAGTGCACCAAATAATAAGCAAAAGCAGAGCTGAAGCAGGCATGCCGCAGTCCAGGCGCGGCCGCGGTGAAACCGCGATAGGAAGAAGCCTCAGATTCAGAGAATCTGTATGGCCGCGGTCTTGGCGTAACCGCGGTGCGACCGCGGTAGGACGCGTAAACTTCAGGGACTAAAATGTAAAATACTAGATTTTAAGCCCCAAACCCTATATAAACTTAAGGAATTCGCCATATATTTTTGTGGGGTTTGCTTCAAATTCTGCTTCATGCACCATAGCAACCTCTTCAAGGCTGGCTATCTTTTGAAATATGTCTCCAAATGTAGCTCTACTCCACACTGATAATGCCTTTTTAACCTTCTTCAACTTGTGATTAAACATGGTGAAAGTATTAGCATGGAAGTCTGCATTCCAGTTCTGCTTTACAATTTCTTTTAATGTCTCATGTTCTGTCCAAAAATTCAAGAATCGGAATGGTTTCTTCACTGGAGGTTTTTCTGTGTTACAGTTTCATTGCATGGGACAATGGTCTGATCCTATCTTGGGAAGGTGAGTTACTTCAATACCTGGAAGAGCTTTTTGAAATTCAACATTTGCCAAACATCTGTCCAATCTTTTAAAAGTGCAATCTTCTTCTGCTTTTCCATTCTACCAGGTGAAGATGCTGCCTTTGAATCCAAGATCAGTACGATTGCATGTGTTGACACAATGTCTGAAATCATCTATCTCATTTAGGGATATTGGCAATCCCCCAAATATTTCCTCTTCATACCAAATGACATTAAAGTTACCTCCTACTAAACATGGAACTGTCATATCACCTGCCATAGCATACATTGAGTCCCATAATTTTATTCTTTGTATTGCATCACATTTGGCATATACCAGTGTTAACACTAACTCCACATGAGTTTCTGTATGAAGAAATTTTAGAGTCAACTGTTGTACCATATTGTACATTACAGTCACCTCAAATACTTCATTTATAAAAGCCCAAATCTTGTTTGAGACATTTGATATTGCCTGGGCAAAACCATTTTTTCTCCTGTATCTATCCAGCTTTTTGGCTTGTTGCTTAGGTTCCATCAGTCCAATGAATCCATATTGCTTTTGCCTATGCATTTTGATCAGCCTTTCAAAAGCTTGTTGCGTATTGACTAACCTTATATTCCATATGAGTGCATCCATCACTAGTTACTAGATTTGATTAATGTTTTCCTTGTTTGTACACCAAATGTAGGAGCAATGTTGAGTCCTTTTGCTGTTTCTTTCTTCCTTTTGCTGCTGACTTTGCCCTCTTTATGTGTCTTGGTGATAAATAAGCTTTCCTTGATACATCTAGGAAATTTTGAGTAGTTGTTTCTTGGTCCATATCTTTTCCTAATCTACCAATGTCATCCTCTGCGTCCTTTACTTCAGTGTCATCCATTGTATCTACAAGCTCTACATTTTGGTTTCTTTGTATCAAGGCTTGATCTTCTCCTCTCTTTAATAGTTTCAGCTGAGTTGGTTGCACTGAAGCATTCTCCAAGTGTACTTTATCTTTCTGCTTAATTGGGAATCTTTGTCCTTGTCTCTAGCTTCTTTGTACCACTGGCTTCTCCTGTACCACCTGGATCAATAGTCTCATCTCCTTTTTCTACTGTCATTTCACTATTAGTTCCATCTTTGTCTGTATCAGCCTGCACTTCTTTTTGCTGCACAATTGATTCCTCGTTGCCCTTAATCAATCTGGTTGCATTAATATTATCAGTTATGGCAATGAGATATCCCTTTACACTTTCCTCTTCTACTTTTTGTTCTGCCACAATTGGTTTTTCATCAATTGGCGCTCCTTATGGTACCTCATCTCCATCTGAATAATATTCTCTCTGATCTGACCATAATCTGCCTCCCTTCAATTGAACTATTTCCTTCACAGTAGGAAATTTTGTTCCAGCTTGTTGAGCTTCTTTGGCCAATTCCTTGTCCACTAAAGTATCATGTGATGGGGTGTCATGAACTCCCCCGTTTCTATCACTTATATTGGCCTTGAAAGTCCTTTCTACCCATTGTGTTGTTGATTCCTTATTCTTATGTGCTTGATTGCCCTTTCCTTTAGGAGAATTAAAGGCTGGGGCTGTAGGATTCAGGTTTGCTGCATTAGTGATATGATTTTTTGGATGTTGTTGAGTGCCTTCTTTGTTTCCAGTAGTTGGACTTGTAGGGATGTGTTGAATTTCTACTATTGCCAAATGATTGTTAGAATCAATTTCTTCATCCACCATTTCTAAGACTGCAAACTTGTTGGCTACTTGAACCTGTTTATTAGCTTCATTGGCCACTGAAACTAATTATTTTCCAGTATTCCTTTCATCAACAGATTTTTGTCCTGCATTCCCATCCATGTTGACTCCATTATTTTGTTGATTACCCCTCTACTGAGCTTGGACAATTTCTTTCCCATTGTAGTTTTGATCTGCATTTTGATTCATCCCATTCCTAGATCTATTATCCCTAACCTCTTTCCATTGTTCTTTTGAGTTACCAGTAACATTGCCCACAGTTTTTCCACTTGATAATATCATCAAAGGCTGTGTATTTTCATTGCTCTGCACATTATAATTCTCAGCTTGATTTACATTCTCTTTTTCCACATATAGCTCTGGGTGTAGCCTCCAACAATCTAGTTGATCATGACCTTGAAGTTTACAGTGTTTGCAATACTTTGGCAGCATGTCATATTGAATTTTCACCCACTCAGTTCTTGTTTCTCCAGTAACTTCATTCTCAATGTCCATCCTCACCTTGTTTGGTAAATTTCCAAGCAAATCAACTAGTACCTTCACCCTTGCACAGTTAGGCCTAGTTTTGTTAATTGTGGCCAAATCAAGGTGAAGAGGTTTTCCAACAGCAGATGCTAACGAAAACAGACATTCTTTTACAAAGAATGTTGGCCACAAACCTGGGAAAGAGATCTAAGCCATTCCCTTAGGGGTTTCCTCACCTGCCCTAAACTTTGAATCATATATCAGAGGCCTTAGTTGATATTCATATCCTTCTGTATACTTAATGAAATGGGCAGATTTGGACGTAAAATTTATGTAATCCTACCATATGTCATTCTAATCAACACATGTCTTTCCCTCAAATATCCAATGTTACACTCACCTTTGATACCACATTGAGTTGTGATGAGTTTACGTAGTTGTTGCAAATCAGGCCCTCCATAGGATAGTTTACCAACTATAGCATATTGAAGTCCCTCGATCATATCCATTCTCTCAACTTCAGCTTCTGTAAACTTCACCACATGCTTGTCATTCAACATTGTTCGTCTGCGTATAGGAATTGGTTCAACAGAAGGATTTTGCGCGTGCATGATATTATTTAACGTGCATGGATTCAGAAGTTTCGCATAGTCCATGGGTGCTGGGGTGTTGTTTGATGTCGTGGGGGGTTGGGCTATGTTGGGAGGAGGTAAGGGAGGCAGCCTAGCCACAGGCCGGCGTGGCCATTGAAGCTAGGTTTAGGTGTCAAGATTAGGGTTTTAGCACGAGAGAGGAGAGCGTTTTTATCAAATGTTATTGAAATACGACAATTTCTTTTTCATATTCATATGTCAAAATTTATTTAATTTTTATACTTTTTTTGAATTTGAAATGGTAGTTCGATAATTTTAAAATTAAATAGAACATACTATTATTTAGGTTTCATATTAATTTTATGCTTAATGATTAACCTTAAAAGCATACCATAGACATTACAATTTTAAAGTATCAAGTTAATCTTGGATACATCCCTAATAATGTGTATCTTATTATTAGGAGAAAAGGGATGGCTAGCTTGTTAAGTGAACAAACAAGAAACCTTGTTATTTTAATCATTTGGAAGTCCATGCTAGAGATTACCAAGTCTTTCACAGTACTAAGATTGATGTATGATCTCTATATTCTATAATCACTATGAGTCTATCAGATGTGCTAAGCATGAATACACGAAAGTAGCCATATGATCTCGAATTGATTTGTTTCAAATACTAATTTTCTAAGTAAACGATAGGAGTAATTGCTCGCATTTGCTACTGACCCTTGAAAAAAAAAAGGTAAATCAATACCGTTAACTATATATCTAATAATTTAACCAATTGGAAACTAGAATATAATTGCTGGAAAAATAGGAGATACCTTGGTGTCGCTATCCTGTTTTTCCTTTCTTCTTTTTTTTAAAGAAATTTCAACTGGAGGAGCTTATCTTTGTAGTGGAAAGAACGCGAACTTCCCGTCGAATAATTTGGTATTTGACCTATCCAGTATCCTAAGTGCCAAATTAAAAAAAGTGAATTTAATTCTAATGCACGGTATAATTATAATAAGCTTAAAAATCAATTACAAATAATTTTTTGCATTAAGGATGAATTATTGACATGAAAAAAAATGAGAATTAACATGTTATTAAAGTCGAAGGTGTACATAAGTTCTTTAAACCTATTTTTGAAGAAAATGGAAGTTGCAATAGGAAATCGTCGTATTAATTTTTTACCTGCAAATTTATGGGAATTATAGCAATTCAAGGATTTATTCTGTAACCTTATTTATTCAACGGTCGAAAATACTGTAATGACCAAAGTCCCTCAGTTTTCACTCTTTCCACTCTGCTCCTACCTAGACTTATTCCACAAGGCATAACATGCACCCACCACGCCCACGCGGAAATTTATTCCTACACAATAACATTCCAATCCAGGCCCCCATATTTGACTTTCCTAAAATACCCCTGCTCACACCTTAAATACCAAGATACCATGCTCCCTGTTTTCTCACCAAACTCTGTATTTTTCCTACCAAACAAGAAATTCCAAAAATGAAAGCTGGTGGCTATTTGTTCTCATTCAGGAGGCTTAATAAGAAGGGTGTCGTCGGAACCGTTGGTTCTGAAGTGGGTAGCGCCGGAGATCATCATCAACTTCATGATTCCTTAACTGATCAGCCGCGGCCGTCGTCGTCGTTGCGGTGGCGATTCAAGAATTTGTCTTCTGGTTTGAGCTGGAAGAGTAAGAGGCTTTACAAATTGAGATACTGGATCGTTGACTGCCTCCTCTTCAAGATTGTTTCTTTCTTTGAAGCCATTTTTCTCGTATCCACCTTGGCTTTTTTCTACCTCTGCTGCGGCTGCCATATCTAGATTCTTCCATATTCAAAAAAAAGAAAAAACCATTTATTATAGATTTTCCTCCTTTAGATGTCTCTTTTCTTTCTTCTATTTTCTGGTTGAATTTTGTTGATGTTTTTGTAATGTATAGAGAAAGTTAATGCACTAATTCGCATTACTAACTTAGAGATTCTTTTGTATGTAATGTAATCTTATTCTTTAATTCTTCAACTAGCAGTCCTTAGATTTCTTCTCCTTAATTATTCTTGTTCTTCCTTCTTATCTTGGCCAGTACGCAAGCTTTCTTACATTATTATATATGGGATTCTCTTTTTCTTGTCTCAATAGGGAGATTTTGGCTAATGATATCCTAATTACTCCGATCCTAATTGGTTATATATTAATGATAAATTTTGACAGGTGGTTCAATGTAAAACTCAACCACTGTGATATATGAAAATGACGAAGCAATACTATAGTAGCAGATAGTAATGGTGAGCAAATATATAGAAATTATATTCAAACAAGTTCTAATCTTTTTTTCCTTTAAGTATTTTCATCGGATCCTTCAAGAACTAAAGTTAAAATGTACCCCTATCCATTTGCAATTGCTTATCATAGACTTATAAGTTATAATGATTGTTAAATAATTAGTTTAACATTAATTACTTTATTATTTGTCGAAAACCGGACAAGTTCAAATGAACTTAGGACAAATTTTTGGGACCTGACTTTATTACCTTGATTTTTCCTCCTCGGTTCCACTTTTTAATACCTAATTTTGCAGCTGCTGGATGTGTGGGCGGTACTAAATATGTGCTTTACATGTAAACTTTTATCGTTAATAAATAATATTTAAAAGATATCTATTTTTTTATTTAATATCTGAGTCCAAAATAAATTGTTTGACCCAATTAGTATAAATATTGAATTGGATAAGTTTAATTTGGTGAAGGAGTCTAACATCAACTGAAAGAGAGAGAGTTGTACAAGTGCCAATGAAACGAAATTAAAGAGCAACACTTCGTGCGAGGATGTTCTATGTATTGGAAGCTTCCTCGGAGAAAAAGGGTTTTTAAAAATAGAAATATTGAACTGAATTAGTTGATCTAATTTTCGTTGGTTGTATTTTTTAGGCTTAAAATTTTGTGACTCATAAGCCCTCCGTATCTAAAGATAGATGACTAAAGGGCGAGTTTCGCAGTTAACTAAGAAGGCGATCGATTGGCTTGGAAAGGAAAGGAATTAATTGATATCCTATACCAAACAACCGTTTTCTTCAGTATAAGATGTGGTCTATAGACAACACATGTGATCAATTATTTAAAACATATATAAGGCGTACGTTTTACTTATCATCATCTTGAAACTAGTTTCTTCGAAACGGTAATATGGTTGAGGCAAAGATTCAGTTTAGAAGTTTCTTTAAAAGGAGAGTAATGAGCTTGGACCAGTTCAGCAGCCATATATTTTTCTTTGTGATATATGTGGGGTTAAATTGAACGGTCATATGCTGCATACTGTATAGTACTAGATTACTGGCCATTATATGGCGCAACGGCCATCTAGATAAAAAGAGCAAATGGCCTTTCATAAGTGCAAATGACAGCTAAGTATGACTTGAATTAAGGTGTCTCCTCTCTGGTACAGTATAGTCCTCTGAATCTGATATTATGTTTTAGTAAAATTACAAAGAAAGAGAAAAAGCCAGACTTATCTTGTTCACGTTTAATTATAGGGTAGTTTGGTTTTAGAATACGCAACCACATAGCGTTCATCTGTATTACGAATTTAGTTATTTCATTATGACTTAAACATATTTACAAATTTGATAAACTTGACTGGTTCAACAAGTTATTTGAAATATTTGTTTTTATTGGTATTTTTAATTTAATCGATTGGGTAAGCTGCTATTTATTTTTTGAGCCGAAGGCCAATCAGAAATCGCATCTCTATCTTTCCGATGTAGGGTTAAGGTCTGCGTACACACTACCTTCCCCGTACTCGAGATTCATCGAGTTTTGAGTAAGGTACTATTTAGGTTAATTTTTCTTAGTTAATTTTCTCTACCGTTAAAAATGGATAGCAATTGAATTTATACGCGATTTTAAGGATATGTTGACTAATTCAATACAAGTGGATAATGACTTTAGAATAGGCCAAAAAAAGATATAGCAAATAACCAAACCAATAATGATAGTGAGTCCGAGCTCGGTCAAAGGCTAAACAAGAAACATGCCTTCGGTTCCGAGCTAGCGCTTATGAAGAACTTATGAACGAAAACAAGAATTTTGAATAACTTTTAGAAACAGAGAGAACAGAAGTACATTGCCTTGGTATTCCAGTTACAGATTGTCTAATGAATAATTAGCTTTCCCTCTATAGTAGGGAAGTTTTACCCAAGGTACAATTCTAAGAAAGGTAAATAATCTTACTTTTCGCTAGTCACTGATTTTCTGCTAATACGGGCTGAGATTCACGGCGCGATATCCGGTTGGGCAGGGATATCACAGCCCTTTATTAATCGTGTGCGATCGTTTGGTAATGCTCCCTGAGGTCTTGGGACTCGATCCGGACCCGGGGGACGTGGTCTCGATGGCTCTGGAGGAAGGTGTTTTACTCTGTCCATAACACGAGAGGCTCCTGGTTCTGATTATTATTCCTTGTAGTCACGCCCTTGCTCTGTTTGTCTCTTCGAGAAATCAGGGTGCTCATTAGACTCGGTTTTACCCGTATACAAATAGTCCCCTCGTTTCCCAGATAGTAGGTTTGCTGAAACGATAGAGATTCTCCTGTTCCTTCCTTCATACGTTATGACGAATGAGCTGAAATGTCCCATCAATCGCATCATTCTAACTTCAGACATGTGTCAATCATCGGTTGGTTGCCCCCGAATGCGAAGCGTCGCCTGTTTCCTTATAAAACCTTCCACCCTTTGTTCTTTTCCTGCTTTTCAACCAACCTTTTACCTTTGCGCTTTCCAGCTATCACCAAACCTTTTCAAAAACTTCATACCTTCATCCATGTTCTTCAACCTTCATAGTGATTTCCGGGTTTTTTACTCACATTTCCTTCAAATCTTCATACTTTGTTCTTCATCCTTCAAACTCGTATTTTCAAACATTCGTCTTATTTCTTTAGATTTTCAAAATCCCTAGATAACAATGGCTAAAATATCCAAATATGTTCCTCAACAAGTCGCTTCTTCATCTTCCCAACCGGCCACCAGTACTGAGGCGGTTGTTCCTAAAGTAGTTGTCATCGATACGGCTTCTCTCGAGGTTGATGCCGATAAACCGGTCGATCCTTCCTTGAAAGTGTTTATTCCGTGGGGGTTGCTCAATTGCAAACGACTTTAAAATCGAGAACCCCTCACGCGAACAAGATCGAGGTGAAGGAGCATCAAGGTACATATGCTCCGTAACCGAACACATTATTCCCGTGGTCCAAAAGGACTACAACTGGGAAGGCAAGGATGCGGTAGTCCCAAGGCCTGAGGACGCCATTACTACCCACGTAAATGGGCACTTAAGTGTTTACACTTACCCCTTCACACTGGGCCCCGTGAACCCGATTGTTCTAAATTTTTGCAAGAGGTATTATGTGTGCCTAGGGCAAATCCAGCCATCTATATGAAGGATCGTGATCCTCCTTCGCTACTTCGTGAAAAAGTCCGAGTCTTTTCGGTTCACGTTCGATCATCTACTTCGTTTATACAGTCCTCGAATTTTGCGAGGGGGATTGATCAAGCTTACTCGTCGGGCTAGCAAGGCCCCTTTTCGAGTATTGACGAAGACCAAGATGGGGGTTGGTAGCGACGCTTCGTTCGGGTAAAGACCGAAGACTTGATTTCCCTCGAGTTCATACCTTTCCCTGAGAAGTGGAACGCATCTCGTAAGTGTAGTCTCTCCTTAAGCGTAATTTTTTTCTCCCTTCCCATACATACTTGTGGTTGTGCAACTGTCGGCAGGGTTACAAATGCAGTCCCCTGGCTAAATGAATGGATTGAGAGAATTTGTATACAAATGACGTACTCCGAGCGCGCATGGCGCGGGCTTTCGAAGGGCCGATGTGAAGCCCGTTCTCATGGTAAGACGTATCTCTAAATAGTTAATACCATGCTTCTAACTTTTATCATACTGATTTCTTTCCCCTTTATTGTTGGAGGTTTGCCTAAGACCACCGAACTTAGGCCTTTGGAAGAGGACGATGATGTGTCCTTGTCCGTTGATCCCTTCGACCGCTGCGGGGCAGCTCGTGGCTGCCGTGGAGAAAAAGAAGAAAAAGAACAGAAAACCTTCGGGCTCCCGGGGCCCTGAGGCGAAGAAACCAAATAAGAGGGTGGCTCGCAAGCCCGGGAGAGCTCTAGCTCCGGGGTGCCAGACTCCGATTTTTTTCTCCGACTCAGGAAAGTGCCGATTGAAGATCTCATTTTCGTCACCCACGGGACAACTAATGATAGTTGGGGCCTATTGTCTATGGAAGTCTGACTTTTTTCTAGAAGGTTGAAATCTATCAATGAAGTCAAAGTAAACACAACTTCATTAGTACTTCTCAATTTTGTCCTTTCCTTTTTTATCTAATTGGTTTGAAATCTTACGTCAATAAAATATCTTCATGCCTCAATTCTTCCACAAGGACGGGAATTTGATGAATTATTATAACGTATTTTCCAATCTACACATAACTTGTAGAGTATGTGTTGAGAAGTTTCTCCGGGACATAAGTAATGTAATCGGCATATTTTTCTTCTCAAAAGAATGCTTTAGTTATTTTGCATATTTTTTATAGTTGCAGAAAATTGTTCGCCTTTTAAACTAATAAACCATAAAGTCTTCAGTCAATTTGATAAGAAGATGATAAATTGTAAAGCTTAAAGCATTTCTTATCCACAAATTTGTAAAGCTAAAAGCTTTTTTGGTGTAATTTTAGCTTGTTAAGTGTGCTAGTACTGCCATATATACTTAACCACTTCAATAATGAAGAAGTGTCGATGTTTGGTGACATAAATTCTTGAACTCAAATGATAGTTGCGTCTCAAATTTTATTGAAATTATTTGAAAACCTGAATTATTTTTCATATATTTAAGGTATTGAACTAGCAAATTTTTTCATACTGAATTTACCTCGAGACTGTTTCTTTTGGTCAAACATTAATTTTTTATTTTAAAAAAAAATAAAAGCTCAGATGTATATATAGAATGAACCTTTGTGTATAGATGTTGTGCCTAGTTATTAGTTATAGAATGAAGCTTTAGATTTTTGTGGTTGTAAAACGGAGAGAAAGTTACAACTTGATTGCAAATGGACTTGTTTCTAAGGTTGTATTGTGGTGGGCCCGGGCCTAAATGGACTAAACGGGCCAGGTCAAATGATCTCGGGCTCTGACGGGTCGGGTCCAAACGGTCCTGGGCCAAACGATCTCGGGCTTAACGGTCATGGAGGGTGGAACCGGCCCACTGTGGGCCTAAGCCCATATGGGCCCGGGCTAAGTGAGCATGGGCCTAAACGGGCTAAGTGAGCATGGGCCTAAACGGGCATAAGTGTTCGGGGCTATTTTTTTTGAAATTTTTTTATCTAAGGAAATTTCTTGTAAATTATATTATATAATTGAGACTTAAATCTTCTAATTCAAATTTAAACACAAAAAATTGTAAAGAAATATTCATGGGAATGCCTTATAATTTTTATTATTACGACATTTACAAAAAATAACAATATCTTTCTTAGTCTTCCTCCCCCAATGGAATGAGCACAACAAGGTGCTAATACCACCATTAAAAAAGGGAAAAAACTAATGAAGATGTGCCAAAATACAAGTTATATATTAGTCTACATATTATCTCTAACAAATTTCATAAACCCTCAAGGTTCGGAGGAATTTCCATTGGTGGTGGCGGAAAAGAAGATTTTTCATCACCGCTTCCGGGCGAAGCAGCATCCTCTTCCGCTAGCATTTTTTCGTAAGCTTCGTCTATCTCTGGTTGTGATTCAGCAAGTCCAAAGTTTCTTCTTTCCGAACGGATCCAATCTCTGAAGAGTACTGATTTTTCCAAGCTCTCCCTCATAGACGCTCTTTGATCACCGATTTAAAGTCTCGCTTGACCGAAAGCGCTCTCCAATGCCACTGTTGAAGCTTGAATACTTAAAATATCTCGATTCATCCTTGAAAGAATCGGATATTGTTTTTCTTTGTCCATCCACCATTCCAAAATATTAAAGGAGTCGTCGGAATTCTCCGATTCAAGTTCCCGCGACAAATAAACTTGAAGCTCATTTAGTTGTGAACTATCATCAATATTATCCCCTTGAGAACCCCTGAACCCCGTCCAAGCACTAAATGCTTTTAGTCCCGCAGTTCTTTTAGATGATTGCGAACTAGACGAAGTAGGAGCTGGAACATTTGGTCTAGCATGATCTAAGGCAAGTTGATAAGCATGATAAATTGTTTGAGCATTTATTTTAATTGGGGCATTTGCATTTGCAAGTGTAGCAAATTTCTCATCTGAACGTGATAAAGCCTTATAAATATTTGTATACCCAAAGTGAGGATCTCCTAATTTCATGGTAGGATTTAACATGGCAGCAACACCATAAAGCGGGGGGATAGGAAAAAAATATTTTTTAAACTTATTATCTCTCATAGAATCAATAGCAAGTTGATAAATTACCCCACCTTTTGAAAATCGAGTAAACAAATTTGCAAGTTCTGCAATATAAACTAAAAAGTTAGAAATAGTAGGATAATATTACCCAGATAATTCATTTCTAGCAACATGAAATTGTTCTAAAAATTCTACAAGAATTTTAACATTAGTCCAGTCCTGGTTTGTCAGGTGCTCATCATCATCATCATCACCACCACCAACACGAGCATTAAATGTTGCGTTATTGGGTTTCTATATTCGTATGCAACAACTAAACTTCATACATGTAATTCCATCTAGTCGGACAAGGTTTAAGAACCTTTCTTTCTCTAAGGCCAAGTTCATCACATTTTTATTAATATTTTCTAAGTCTACTTTTACGGTTTGAATAAAAAATCCAATTAAGAGCCATTTTAACCTTTTCAATTTCAACATTTAAAATTTTCATACCATCACCAACTATTAAATGGTGAATATGACAAATACATCTAACATGGAAAATACTACTAAATGCAGAATTTAGTTTAGTTGTAAGCAAGCCTATAGCATTAGTGTTACTAGAAACATTATCCATTGAAATTGACATTATTTTATCTCTAATGCAAAAATATCTGCAACTATGTTAGCAATAAACTTCCCCGTGTGACGTGAGTTAATTATTCTATAAGCAATAATGCGCTTTTTCATTATCCATTCCTCATCAATCTAATGACTGGTAACAGTAAGATAATCACAACAGTAATAGCAACGCGACAATTTATATGAGTAAATAAATATCGCAAATATTGTTCATATTCATGTTTATATTTATAAATATCGCTCTTTACGGTTGTGCGAGGCCATCCTTTATAAGTAGAAATTAAAACTCTTATAACATAATGCACAAAGTGAGGGTTAGAAGGAAAACTATAGGGGTAAACACATAACAATTACTATTTTTGTCAATTCTTCACGATCTTTATTTGGATCGTAATATAAAATGTCACCGGTAACAATGTCAATTCCCGGTTGAACTAGATTTGACCCGGTACTAAGGTTAACCTGAGTACCTACACTTGTCCCCTCTTGCGCAACTTTCATTTGAAGAAATCTAGCTTTATCCCTAGGGTGTGTCTTTATGTGTCGAGTCAAACTACCCGTACCGCTACAGTCTCCAGTAAATTTATGAGCCATCAAAGTCCCACAAGTTTTACACTTAGCCTTATTTTGATCTCTTAGTTGAATAAAAAAGTGCCAAACAAGAGATATTTCACACCGTCTAGAAGGTTGTCTATTAAAAGTAGGGGTTGCTACATGAGGGTCAGGCGGGTCATCATTTGGGTTATTATCAGTTGGGTTAACTTCAACAACAGGACTAGTAGGTGTATCATCTAAATCCGATTGCGTTTCATCTAAATCATTATTTTCCTCATCAATTTCATCAGTAGTTGGATTACCATAAAGAGCATTCATATATTCATTATTTAATTGTTGACGTGGTGCAATATCATGGTAAAATTGACTATCGGTAAATTGAAAACAAGGGTTATCACTATCAAGAATAACATGTGGAGGAGGACAGGTAACATGTTTGGGTCGGGGAGCTGGAGGAGTAGTAGTAGCTTGGTCACTAGATTCACCAATTTTAGATTTTCCCTTACCACCAAATATTTTTTTCAAAGAAATATTCATAGTAATTATAATTATACAAACTAAAACAAACAAAAGTATAATATTAAAACTTAAGAGTTGGAACGAGTTTACCGAATTGCCGAACAACTTCTTGAAAATTGTATATCGTTGAAGACTTGAATACTTCAATTCACAAACTTCACAAATTTTCACAAATTGTAATAATAAAGTAAGCAATTATAGAAGAAAATTAGAGAGAGATTGATAATTTTGTGAGTAAAAAGGAAAGAATGAGGGAGTATTTATAGTTGAGAATAGGGAAAAAGTGTAATTATAAAAAGTTTGGGGGGAAAATTGCTATTTTTGAAAGTGCCAAAGGCCAACGACTATTTTTTAAACTTCCAACCGTTGGCCAATTATTTTATTTTTAAAAATAATTTTTTCCTTCTAAAAGTTTGACCGAATACTTCAACTTAAAAAAATATATTTTAAAATTGGAGAAGTTTGGTCAAACATGCTACTATTACTCATGTAAACTTTGGGCAAATTAGAAACAATTCATTTATTAGTTCAAATAGTCTCTTGTTTGGGGATTGGTTTAGAATGACCCCTTTATATAAATTTGAGCAGTTTAGTCCTTTATATTTAGTAAGATTAAATGTTAATTTTTGCGAAGCTGATTTGTGAGCCATTTAAATTGAAGAAAACCATCGGGATGAACTTCTTCAAATTTCACGTCCTCCAATTCATGCTTTAAGAAAAAAATCTTCCATTATATGAAATAGCAAACGAGTTAATATTTTTGAATACTCGATAACACACTTTGTTGTTGAAATTTGCAATTATGAACTTATCCTAAGATACAAATTAGTAGAAAATTGGCAGGTCCTGTTCATATGATAATTTTTCACGGCTCACAAGCTTTTCAAGAGTCAATTTCGTCAAAATAACGGTTGCCATGTGTTTTAAATACAACAAAAACAAAAAAGAAACTCAATTTTCGTAGATATAAAGGGTTAAACTGTACAAATGCATATTTATGGACTATTTTAGTCCTAACTCCAAATATTGGGGACTAGTTTTGTTATTTTCTCAATAAAGTTATTTGGCCTTTGTTTCTCTTTATTTCTCCGTTCTTACGTTCCAAACAAAGGATAAACCTGATTTTTGATACTCCACATTCCACAATAATGCGGCAATAAAGTGGAGTATTAAAATTAGTGAAATTTAAAAGGTTCCCATAACCTGGTCGTCTTCAATCAAAAGTCCGACAAGTAAACCCACTCCCAAAACTGTTCAGTGTTGCTCCAAAACCCCAAAAACTCTTCAGCAAAACCCTAGTCATATTACCTCGGATTTTGCCCCCAAATTTTCCCGCTTCATTCACTGGTTTGACCCCTTAACTCTCATATACTTCGTTCAGTACATCCTTTGGCTGCTTCACTCTCAAATCTGATGGTCTTTCTTAGTTTGCTGTTTTCACCTGAAAATGTTGCTCCACTTTCTTTCACTGCTTCTTCTGCTTTTGCCATTGGCTACGCCTTTTCCGGCGACTGGTCCTCACATTGCGGACGTCAACATACTGTTGCCTCCCAAAATGACTCACCCTGTTGAGTATAGACTTCAAGGTAGTGATGGTTGCTTCAAATGGTATGTCCCTATTTCCCAACATTGCATTCATTTCTGTTTGGTGCATTAGCTTTGTGAGTGTAGATGATACATTTCTATTAACTATTAAGCTACGTAGGCAGTCTCTTAGCTATGTTCTCTGCTTAATTCTTGAAGTTTATGCTGGATTTTTTCATCTGTTATTGGTCATTGTCTTGTCTTAGCTTCCTTTGAGAGCTGAGGTTTTGGTAATGGGTGATTCTTATTTCTTTATGGGTTATTAATAGCAAGTTATTGTGTGTTTGAAGAGCTTTTATAAATGAAATTTCATTAGTTTATGAATATAGAGTATATCACGATTAACTTATGTTGTCATGTTTTTTCTTTATTATTATTAAGGAAGAGTATTAGATGCAAAAGCAAGAAATCTAGTTCCTTAGAATAAGACCTGAAATTTGAAGCTAGAGTACAATCTTTTTTCGTTGTTTTTTATGGTTCTATGTATCATAGAACAAATCGTATGCCATTATAAGTTTGTTAAACACTTTTAAGTCATGCTCACCTAGTTTTCTATTTACAAAGGATATTATGACATCTTCAGTTGCGAGAAGTTGACATTGGTATAACATTTAAGTAACTTTTCATTTTTAGAAACACTTGTGGATTTGTACTAATATTTTTCTCCCTGCGTTCTTTCTGTATGTCTGGTTTTTGCGTGCAGGACATGGGATCATCATGATATTTTAGCTGTGCTGCCTGAGTACAATGTCAGTAGCCAATGCTCTACAAGTGCCCGCTTGAAATCAATTGCCCCTTATAGTGGTCGAAAGGAGACTGCTGTCTATGCGACAGATGTGCATACTGGAGCTGTGATTCGATGCAAAGTTTATGTTGACAACTTCTCTAGGATCCAGATTTTCCATAGTTCGGTCAAACTCGACCTTGATGGCCTTGCTACTTTACGTGTCCGTGCCTTTGATAGTGAAGGTACTTTGCTACTTTAATAGTTATTTTCGATTAGTTTTAATTGTATTTCTTAATTCTTTTGGAAATAAAGACAATCGTTTGATAGCCTATGAATAAAAGGGTGTAAGATTTCATAATTTTAATTAGTATTTAAAACAAGTGACGGCAGTCATTTTCTAGCTAACTAGTCTATATATTCTTTTGTCTTATTCTTCTAAGCCATCATCTAAAAGTGCACTTGCACTGTGAGATCTCTTCCCAACATATGGCAGTCTTTGGTGTTTGCTCTACTGCTTTGATAAGCTTAGATATTTCTGGAAATACTCTCTCAGACTCTTCAACTGAACATGTGTTTTTGTTACTTTAGGCTGGGATCTTTTCATGTGTTTTTACCAGTAATTGATCTTCATATTTATACTGGAATCATATATTGAGCCAAAAATATGGTTTAATATCTGTCATCAATTGTGTGGTTTCACTTTATTCCTCTCAGCTTTCTTTTTGTCTAAAAGTAATTCGTAATCTTTCCTGCTTTGAAGAGGCTTGTTTCTTTTTGTTTGATGTTTTCCTAAATTCTAAAAGGCAAAGACATGAGATGAGGTTTAGGCTATGCGTATCCTGATTATCTCCAAAAATTTAGAAGTACAAAAGAAAAACTAATATTACAGAACTAAATTATATGTTTTATATTTTCATAAAAGAGGTATATATTGTATATGATATGTATGACAACGTTCATATTTCTTTCTGTACCATATGAAATGGAAAATCACCTATAAATCCTATTCTTCTTGTCATTATAAAATTCTGAAGGATCACTGAGTCCTACTTTTGCCAACTAAATCCTTAGATGTTCTGTAACTAATGTGTTACCCTTTTCTCCTTCTTTTATCTGGTGGGCAGATCAGTCAAATACCCAAACCTATAAAAAAACAAGGGTTTAAAGATGTGCTACAGACACATCTAGTGTACTGTAAAGCAACCAAAAACTCATAGAAGGAGAAAAGGGTAACACATGAGTTACAGAACATCCCTGTAGGTAGCAAATGTACAAGTTTCTCCCCCAAAAGTTTTTCTGTTTGATGCATATTAACTAAAAATTATATTTTATTTTGCAATAAATCTCCATATGAGCATTATTACCATTTTATTTTCTCTTTGTAGTGGTAATAGCTCCGATTGCTAAATATGTATTTGCTGAATTTCAGAGAATGTTTTCTCGTCTTTGGTGGGCATACAATTCACGTGGCACCTAATGCCTGAAACTGATGGATTGCCTCATCACCTGACCCATATCCCTTTGAAGGACTCTCCATTGAGTGATTGTGGCGGATTATGTGGTGACCTTGATATCCAAATAAAGCTTGAAAATAGCGGCGTCTTTTCTGATCTTTATGTGGTAAAGGGCACGGAAATCGGTCATGAAATAGTGTCTGTTCATTTGGATGAACCATCAGTTAGATATATGGAAGATAAAATTGTCCTAACTGTGGCAGAAGCCATATCTCTGGAACCTCCTTCGCCGGTTTGTGTCCTTGTTGGTGCCATTGTTCATTATAGTCTTAAAGTTATCCGTGGGAATACTCCACAACTTGTAACTCTGCCATCAGCCTTCCACCGATGGTCTGTTTCAAACTCCTCAGTTGCTCAGGTAGACAGGATGGTGGGTACTGCCAAGGCTTTGAACTTGGGTATAACAACTATAACTGTTGAAGATACTAGGGTGGTTGGCCATACACAAGTGTCTTCTTTCCATGTTGTCCTACCAGATTCCTTATCATTGTATATGTTACCTCTATCTCTTTCTGGTGATCATGTAAAGGGAATTGAACCAATACCCTCCGTGGTACGCTGGTATGTAGTTTCTGGTCGGGAATATCTCATCCAAGTAAGGATTTTCTCGAAAGGAACATGGGCTCAAGAAGTTTATATTTCAGAAAATGATGATGTTAAGTTGCAAGATGACTCATCAGAAATCTGGAGTATTATTCCCTCATCCAATCGCATTGGAGAGAAAGGGGTATCCAGAATCCTAAAAGCTCTTTCGTGTGGTCTGGGAAAATTGACTGCGACTCTCACATATAGCGCTGGGCACGAAGAAACAAAGGAAGTTCTCAAGGTTGTTCAAGAAGTTATGGTTTGTGACCAGGTGAAGTTCAGCATGGAAGGTGTCTCCGACAGTATTACTCTTCCTTGGGCCCCTGGTGTTTTTCAGGAGTTGGAGCTAAAGGTTACTGGGGGCTGTGCAATGGTGTCTGATGACTACAGATGGTTCTGTTCTGATATGTCTATTGTGTCCGTATCTGCTTCTGGGGTTGTCCAGGCTAAAAGACCTGGAAAAGTGACTATAAAGGCAGTCTCAGTTTTTGATTCTCTTAATTATGCTGAGATAGTTGTTGAAGTGAGTTTGCCTTCTTTAATGGTAGTACTGCCTAATTTTCCGGTGGAGACTCCTGTAGGTTCATATCTTCGAGCTGCTGTGACATTTAAAACATTGGATGGTGACTTATTCTACAAATGTGATGCTTTTAGCTCATCCATTAAGTGGAAAACTGGCAGTGATGCTTTCCTTATTGTGGATGCTGGTGAGACCTTTATCTCTGAAAAGCAAGAAATTCTTCCAATTGGTACAGAGAAATATGGTCCTACATGTGCATGGACTTATGTCTATGCTTCTAATTCTGGTCAGACGATGCTACATGCAACTCTGTCAAAAGAATTTCAACAGTATGATCGCTATACTGGCGGTTCTGTTGTTCTGCAAGCAACCTCGCGTATTGCAGCTTTTATACCACTCATCGTGCACCCGGCTAGTGATGGAAACCAGTTTGGTGGTTACTCGTTTAATTTGGTTCAAGCTGAAGCTGATAATCACTTGGACAATATGGAGCATCTATATCTTGCCCCTGGAACATATTTTGATGTGATGCTTCGTGGAGGACCTAATCGATGGGACCAGGGAGTTGAATTTATTGAATCCGTGGAGAGTTTGGATGAACACAATCTCAGGGTTCAAGATGGGGTTCTAGTTAATCGAGAATTTACCAGCTATGGGAGCACCTACAGAATCAAGTGCCAAAATGTTGGAAGATTTAGGCTTCTTATGAAACGTGGGAATTTAATTGGAGAGGGTCATCCTTTGCCTGCTGTATCTGAAGTGCAATTATCACTCACATGTGGTTTCCCAGCCTCTATAGCATTAATAGCCGATGAAATTGTTAATTCCGTTGAAGTGATCCAGTCTGCAGCTCAGGCTGACCGTGGCAGTGGAAGGATTCGTACGACCCCAATCACAATAGCAAATGGGCGCACAGTTCGACTATCAGCAGTTGGCATCAGTGAATCTGGAATAGCGTTTGGAAACTCATCTTCTCTTCCTTTGAAGTGGGAGCTTAAAGATTGTGATGATCTGGCATTTTGGGATGATGTCCACAACTTAGCAATGTTATCAAATTGGGAGAGGTACTTGGTCTTGGCAAATGCAACTGGACTATGTGTTGTACGAGCAACAGTTATTGGACCTGTTGATTTGGGTAGCCATCGCCATTCTCTTAAACACATTCCAGGCCCTGAGAATGATCTGACAGATGCTATACGCTTGCAACTTGTTTCATCCTTAAGGGTCTATCCAGAATTCAGCTTGTTGTATCTCAATCATGATGCCAAGTTGAATCTGTCAATTGCTGGAGGAAGTTGTTTCATTGATGCTGCAGTAAATGATACGCAAGTTATGGAAATAACTCAGCCTGCTCCAGGTTTACAGTGTGTACAATTACTACTGACTCCTAAGAAGTTGGGAAGTGCCCTTGTAACGGTTCGAGATGTTGGGCTTGCCCCACCTCTTTCCGCTTTCTCTGTGGTTCAAGTTGCAGATGTGGACTGGATTAAGATTACATCTGGAGAAGAATTGAGCATTATGGAAGGGAGTTCACTATCAATCAATTTTCTTGCTGGAGTAAATGATGGGAACAGTTTTGATTCTTCGCAGTATGTTTACATGAATATTCGTGTTCATATTGAGGATCATATAGTTGAACTTGTCAATGAAGATGATCTTTCCTGTTGTGATGATGGATATGTGATTGTGCCTAACTTCAGAATAAGGGCAATGCGCCTTGGGGTCACCACACTGTATGTCAGCGTTAGACAACATACTGGCCATGAGATACTGAGTCAGCCAATTAAGGTAGAAGTCTATGCACCACCTAGAATTCAGCCTAGTGATATTTTCCTTGTACCAGGTGCTTCTTACGTGCTTACTGTGAAAGGAGGCCCAAAAACTGGTGCATATATCAAGTTCGTCAGTATGGATAATGAGGTTGCTAAGGTCCATACAGCCACAGGACGAGTTTCTGCAACATCACCAGGAAACAGTACCATAGCTGCCAAGATATACAGGAGTGGAGATATCTTTATTTGTCAGGCATATGGTGAAGTTAAAGTAGGTGTTCCTTCTTCAGCTATGTTAAATGTTCAAAGTGAGCAGCTAGCTGTTGGCCGTCAAATACCAATATTTCCCTCCCTGTCTGAGGGAAATTTATTTTCATTTTATGAACTTTGCAGAAATTATAAGTGGACTATAAATGATGAAGAGGTGTTGAGTTTCCAAGCAGCAGACGACTTACATGGTGGAAAGAATGGAATGCCCTTGTCCAGTGAAAAAGGCAATGGGCTGGCAGGATATGTGGGTGATAAAGACCTTGGTTTTATTCAAGTATTGCATGGAAGATCTGCGGGGCAGACAGATATTACAGTTTCTTTCTCCTGTGATTTTGTCGCTCGTAAATCTTTTTCACAGTCAAGATTATATACTGCATCTATTTCCTTGTCGGTAGTGCCTGAGCTTCCCCTTGCTCTCGGGTCACCAATTACTTGGATTCTCCCTCCACATTATACCACGTCTGATCTTTTGCCTTCAGCTTCTAAAACCTTCAGTAAAGGGGATCCAAGTATGGGTAAGGTTACTTATTCTATACTGGGAGACTGTAGAAGAAAGGGTGAAAGAGAGGAAGATGATCCTATACTCATTGATGGGAGCAGAATAAGAACAAAAGAGAGTGGCAATCTTGCATGTATTCAAGCAAAAGATAGGTCAAATGGAAGAGTTGAGGTAGCATCTTGTGTGAAGGTTGCTGAAGTGACTCAAGTACGTTTCACGGCAGAAAAGTTGCTGGTTCACACATTAGCGATAGGTGCTGAAATTGATGTTCCGATCAAATATTATGATGTGCTTGGGAATCCTTTCCATGAGGCTCATGATGTATTTCTTTTTGGAGTTGAAACTAACTATCGTGATGTCATCTCTGTTGAGGATGCAGTTGATGGCAATGGAAATGTCCATCTCAGAGCAATCAGTCATGGTAGAGCTCTTGTGCGAGTGGGTTTTGCCAATGACCTGGAGAAGTCTGATTATCTGGTGATTCTCGTTGGTGCTCATTTGCATCCTCAGAATCCAACCTTTCACCTAGGGAGTGGTCTTAACTTCAGCATAGAAGGTCTAAATGATCAGGTATCTGGTCAATGGTTTAGTAGTAATACAAGCATTGTGTCTGTGGACCAGCTATCTGGACATGCCAAGGCGATAGGGGAAGGTTCTGCACGAATTATCTTTGAGAGTTCAAATATGAAACTGCAAACTACAGTTACAGTGTCTCAGCCAGAGATGATATCTGTTGATGCTCCAAGAGAGATGCTGACAAACGTGCCGCTTCCAGCAAATGGATATAGCTTTCATGTGAAACTTAATGATGCTCATGGCCACAAGTATAAATCTGCTAAAAACAGGGCAATTTTCTTGTTTGATTGCCTGGTTGATCCACCTTATGTTGGATACGTGAAGCCATGGGTTGATCTTGATACTAGTAGTTCGTATTGCCTTTTCTTCCCTTACTCTCCAGATCATTTGGTACTTGCCACTCCAAAGTCAGGAGACACTAGACAGGATTTTGCTGTTACCATAAAGGCATCGCTCATAGGAGAGCAGAATATCTCAGGATCTGCTTCAGCACTTTTTGTTGGAGGCTTCATCATTCTGGGAACAGAAGGAGATTCATTGCAGTTAAATCTAACCCCAGAATATAACAAGAGTGTCCTAACTGTCGTAGGAAACACAGATGTGAATATCTACTGGCATGATCAGGAACGGCTAGCTATCAGACCAGTATATGGGGAAGATTCGCAAGGAGGAAGCCGTGCACAGTACGAGGTCAAAATTCGTAGAGCAGAGAAAATTGAAGACAAACTGATTTTTACACTCCCAGCCACTGGTCAGAGGATGGAAGTTAATGTTAGGTATGAACCCGAAGAGAGAAGAGCAACATCTGCTAATCTTAATTTATGGTCTGCTGCAGCTGCGTGTTTCATTTTGATGATATTCACAGCTGCTTTATTCATTTGTTACTTGGACCAACCTATGAGATCCCCACCATCTGCTCCTCCTGGCACGCCAAGGGTAGCTGCACCTGCAACTCCTGAGCGGAGCAGTCCTGCTGTAGTAAACGAACATTCTCCTCGGACACCTCAGCCTTTCTTGGATTATGTTAGAAGGACAATTGATGAAACTCCATACTACAGACAAGATTTTAGGAGGAGAGCTAATCCTCAGAATACTTATTAGCATACCGGGGGCTGTATTCTTCCCTTCCCTCTCCCCTTTTTGCCTTGTCAATATGTCAAATGGTTTCTCAGGTAATTGCCAAGGTCTTGAATCTGGCTGCATACTTTTCAATGATATTGTTGTATTTTGTTGGTGTAGTTCGTGTAGAGCGTTGATAGCTGTGTCATTCGACTTTAGTTAGGACAGGGATGCGCTATTGCCTACGGATACTTTCTTGAAAAGCAGGCTCATTTGTCAAAGAATTCTTATGTCCTGCTTTCAAATGGAAAAGGCACAATTTTTTCTGCAGTAAAACTTTCCTGTGCACAAAATTCAGTACATCTCTCTCTACCTCAGGAGCGGTTGCCAGTTTGTGCTCATTATATTTGGTAATGAAGATAATTTTTAAGTAGCTGTACCATATAATAACTTTGATAGATAGGGATCTTGTAAAAAAAATTATTAGAGCACAGAAGTTAGACCATACATGAGTCATTTGCCTTATTCTCAAACTAAAGACGTAAGTAGACTTTAATTTTATTACTTTAAGGATGCTCTTTGATATGATGTTCCTTTACAAAGTGGGTCAGTAGTAGTATGGGATTTAAGATTTAAGATCATGGTAAGTATTTTGAGCTTTCTTGGTGTCTGAGTTTCTTTTTTTTTTCTTCATAAAAACGAAAAAAAGAAGTTATCAACTTCACTCAACAAATTATGAGGACGACAGTAAGAAGCTAAATAATGGAAACCAAATCATCAGAGAAGTTCACTACTATCTAAATAATGGAAACCAAAACATCAGAGAAGTTCACTACTATCTGTAGAACAAACAAGAAAAGGTGAAAAGGAAAAGCATAAAACTATCCCCGCAAATGATAATCGCACTATGAGTCTGACTATGCTTGAGGATCGGGTGATAGAGAAAAATTTACGATTTAGTTGTTGCGGCACTTGGTAAACCGGCGACAAATCTATGCGTTTAGGATGCAATTGCTTCATATTAAATAGGCGAAATACATACTTTACCCCTCGATTTTGTACTCAAATTTTTCTTATACACCTGTTAAATACGGGAATAGTATTGCATACTAAAACTTTTAAAAGTGTGTCAATTACACACTTCTTTTGCCATGTGTCACACACGTGTATCACACATAAAAGAGGCGCGTGAAAATTCCAGAATCCGTCTGAAATTAAGTTTTTATTTTTTTCCTTTTTAAAACTATTTTATTTTTCAAATTAAAGAGAAAAAAGATATAACCCATGTCTTCTTCCCCAACCCACACTCTAGCGTTTCCTCCCTCCCCCCGTTTCGTCTTCTTCCTCAACCTCCATTCTAGCTTTTTCTACCTCTTCATGTTTCGTCTCTCCAACCCTCATTACTAAGAAGAAAAAGAAAAAGAAGAAGAAAAGAGGAGCTATTGGGTTTTGTAAAAATCACCATTATTGATCTTTTGGAAAAGCTTGAAAATTTAATCGGGTCTTGTTGATTTTTGTGTTCCATGGCCTAGAAAATTAGTTTGATTCGTGATTATTGTTGAATAAAAATTTACTTAGGTGATTAATTTTGATAAAATTCAAAAAACACAATTAACAAGTTTGAAGCTTTGGGTTTGAGCTTGAATTTGAAATTTTTATAAGGATTTGTGGTGGATGCTGTTAAAACTTGTTAAAAATCGTGCAAAGAGTTGAATCTATAATTAGAGAAGAAGGTGCTTGTACTGGAAATGTTGGCGGTAATACGGTGGTGGCGGAGAAGATGATGGGGTTGGGGAGATGAGGAGGGGGTGGGGTTTTTTTCATTTTTTTTTCCGATTTATGACACGTGTCAGATGCCGATTGACGCGTGTAATAGCAATCTTTAAGCAGATGTGATCAAACACCGAAATGGTGTATAATTGACACACTTTTAAATGTTTTAGTGTGCAATACTATTCCCGTGTTTAACAAGTGTGTAAGAGGGATTTGTGTACAAGGTCGATAGGTAAAGTATATTTTCGCCTATTAAATAATATGGATCAATTTGATTTTTTTTCCAAATTTTTAAGTCCTTAGTTTTTAAATTCAAAGTATAACGCTAGGAGTGTTCATAAAAATCCGAAAAATCGATAAAAAATATCGATATTTTTTAGGTTTGGTTTGGTTTTGGTATTAAATTAAACCGATCAAATTTGGTTTGGTTATGGGATTGATAAAAAAATAACCGAAAAAAACTGAACCAAACCGACTATAAAAATAGGTATTAAATCTATTATTACACATATATATATGTACATATTAGTCATTTGTATTTTTAGTCCAGTTCTTGCTATTATAATAATCTAATTATTTGCCTTCTAGTTTGATTGGTAGTTTTCATTGTCAAGTACAAGAATTTATTTCATTTGAAAAATAATCGATTTTTAATTGAGTACTTAAATTATTCCTCACTATATGAGCCAATTATCATCAATATATCTTGGTAAATGATAGATTTCTCAGAGAGCAATTGGATAACACTACGTTAAAAATGTAGTCACCGGAATATGCGTTTGGTAGTGTATGTCTCATATTTAAGAAAAAATCCGATAAATACCGAAGAACCGACCAATACCGAACCGATAAAACGCCAATTTAATTGGTTTGGTTTGGTTCCAATATTTGAAAACCTGACTTGATTTGTTTTTTTTTTAAAGAAAAAATATCGACTCAAATCGAACCACGAACACCCCGGTATAACGCTATATCGGTTATCTATTCCATGATTTTCTATCCATATTGTCTATTCATCTTAATTTTCTAAAATGAACTCAAGTCATATTACATTTTTTGGGAGTATTTCTATACATAAAACTGTAAAACTATACGAATTCTAAGAGTTTTCTTCACTTTATTTGAACATGTAAAAGTATGTGGATATGGAAACATTGAATACTAGTTATGCATAAATTACTCAGAATGAAACTTTCAGTGGGTCATTTCTTTGTAATTTCATTTTGTTTTAAAAACTATTTATCATTTTGAGAAGATAAATAGTGATAAGGGAAATATGGAGAGCTTGCTTAAAGCTGCTAGCTTTCTTATCTCCTGGCCAAAACTTCCCTCCATAGAGAAGAAAGAAGAAAATGAGCATCTCAATCTACACACCAATTTCTCCTAAAAACCAAATACTTTTGAAACCAAATCAGAATTCCCTTCCTCTTCTTCCAAGTTGCATTTCATTTGCTAGAAGAAGAACAAGTACCACCAAAGCCCTGCTTTCACATAACAAAGAAGCAGTCTTGAAAGAATTTCATGAGAAAAGAGCCCTTAAGGTATTCCCACTTTTCCATTTGTTTCTAATATCACAATCATGCAAAAAATACTCTATTCTTAGATACTAGTACTTTAGTTCTCAAGAAAATCCCATAAAGAAAAATAGTGAGCTTTTATCTTGTTCTTTTTAGGTATTGCATCTTCTAAAATGAGTTCCTTTTATTTTATTGCAACTTCATTGGCTTTTTTGTTACTTGAACTAGACCAGTTTTGAGAGGATAGTATTGGGGAGAAGGACACTGTTCCGTTCAGCGGCGGACCTAGGATTTTAATTCCAAAAAGAAAAGGAGGAAAAACTCAAGGCCAATTTTAGACAATATATACAAAAAATATGTACATTTTGAGGGGAGACCATGGTTTCACGTGCCCCATAATATCCCTATATATTCACCCCTGGTTCCGTCACGGTAAAATTACTAATGATATATTGTTGTACTGCTTCAGATTATTGCAGGATTGCAGAATCTAGACAAAGAGAATGTGGCTTCTGTTGTTACTGCTGCAGATAAGGTTTGGTCTTATCTAATGCTTTAAAATTGCTTTTTGGGAGGAAAAAACGTGCTATTTGTACGGCATGCCCCTTTACAATTTTGAATTTAAGAAAATGACCCTTTTAGATCTCTTATGTGTAAAAGACCGATCTCTTACGCGTAAAAATATATCTCTCGTGTGTAAAAAAAGAGGTAGGGTCATAAAACTAAAACCAAGTCTGTAAAGAGCCAAAAAACCAATTGGCTACATTCAGCAGTTATTTGTACTTTGTTCTTTTTCGTTTAATGACTAAAACATGTTACTGAAATTTCCACCAAATGAATGTTAAGTTGATTATTCTTCATTGTGCATAAAATTTATAGTAGTAATTGAAATTCTAAAGCACTCTTATTAAGGATTGAGTAGGAGTTGAAGTTGTTCAGATAGTTGGATTCACTGTTCTGGTAATGGATATCGTAGTATGTTGTTAGCGTACTTGGAGTTTTAGAAATTTCATTAAATGTACTCAGACTAACTCTTTGATCTTTGCTTACAGGGGGGAGCAACCCATGTAGACATAGCTTGTGACCCTGAGCTGGTCAAGCTTGCCATAAGCTTGACTAACCTTCCGGTAAATCTTTTCTGTTTAAATTCGTTCGATCTTTCCTTTAGCCCTGCATTGTGCAGACTACCTTTGATGAACTCTTAAATTTAACATAAACAACTGATCTATTGTTTCAAGCTTTCTTGTTAATTTGTTCTTAGGCATCATTAAAATGATCTGACGACTTTTCTGGCCTAAATTAGGTTCTTTTTGTAAAAATATTCAAGCCAAATGTGCCTTAAGCTTTATCTTCTATTAGCTAATTGCAATTTCCAGTTTCTCATGTATATTTTTTGGTCCTTTGTTGCTTCAACAAATCATATACTATACGGCGATTATCAATTTGACCTGCATCTTCTTTATACAGAGTGATTTGAGCTCAGCAGTTCAAAGAACCACCATATTAGGCATTTACATCCTCAGCCACTATCTGATTTTAGTTGCACGGATCAGTTTGTTTAATATTTGAATCAGTACTAAAAACATGAAGGCTGTCTCAAGCACTATAAGCGTAAATATTATCAGCTTAAATTTTGGTTTCACATACTTGCAGGTTTGTGTTTCTTCTGTGGATCCTGCAGCATTTCCAGCTGCTGTTGAAGCGGGAGCCTTAATGGTATGACCTCTTCTCGTAATTGTTTCAATTTCAGTTCATAGGCACCATATACAAGAATACTATACAGTTCAGCACCGCGATTACATAACCTCAAGTTCTGCTAGTAATAAGTTCCTTTTTGTAGCTCATCATAAAGAAAAACTTTTCTGGTGCAGGTCGAGATCGGAAACTATGACTCGTTCTATGAGAAGGGATTGGTATTCTCTCCTGAGCAGGTAAGGAGAATTACCTTGCAGTGCATTGAGTCATAATGTCAAATTGAGCCAAAATAAATAAATAAATTTGTAAATATATGATTTGATTGATTACTTGGACTTGCCTGGACAAAAGGGCAATCCAGCTTTAGCCTGATTCCATTTTTGTCCTGGTATTCCAACTTGAATACACGAAAACCAGCTCTATCCAAATGCATATTAGTTGTGAATCTTTGTCGATGTCCACTACTTCTTATTCTGCTGATATTGCTTTCCAGATTCTGAAACTAACAAAGGAGACAAAGAGGATACTTCCATCAGTGACATTGTCAGTCACTGTGCCTCACACACTAAGCCTTCCCGATCAGGTTTGGAAAAGCACTTTTCTATATGACATGTTAAGTTCAAATCGAAGAAACTTCACTTTCTTACAAATATTCATCGCATTTTCACCAGGTCAAGCTGGCCGAGCTATTAGAACAAGAAGGTGTTGACATTATCCAAACAGAAGGAGGAAAATGCTCTACTCCATCAAAGGCTGGTGTCCTTGGTTTAATCGAAAAGGTAACATTGCACGTTTGTAGTCTAGTACTAATAGAGATTTTACTTACCTGAATTTTTGGATACTATGCAATCAAGTGAGAAGCTGCTTATTGATTTGCAGTATTGACTCATCTAATTGTCATTCATTTTGATATTATTCATTTATATAGGCAACACCAACACTAGCAGCTGCTTACTCAATTTCAAGGGCAGTCAATATCCCTGTCATGTGTTCATCCGGATTGAGCGCAGTCACAGCACCAATGGCGATCACAGCTGGAGCTGCTGGCGTGGTATGCCTTACACCATCTTTAATCTTAGGAGAACTTTTTTGTTTCTCATATTAGAATTGGTTTGAAACTGTAGCAAGATTTTAAGGCATCTCATCCAAACCACTGAAACTTGTGTTTGATGTTTGAACTTAGGGCGTTGGCTCGGCCATCAACAAGCTCAACGATCAGGTGGCAATGATTGCAGAAGTCAAATCTATAGCTCATTCATTAGGATTGTCAACAAAGACACAAAATCTGTTTGAGGGGAGCAGTTTGAGACTGTAATCCAATCCAATGTAGTAGGGAAAGACCTGAAGCAGTTAGGAATAATTATGAAATTAATAAGGATTTTCTAGTTTTAATTCTTCTTTTTCCTCTCAGTGTCAATTTACATGAGTTATATATCTGTGTACTTCACAAGATAATTAAATTAGTCCTACTTTTACACCTCCCAGTATAAATTTCCTTTCTAGTACTAAGTATTATCTCCAAAAGTGAAAATAACAGGATATGACCATTATCTTTCTCTAATAGATATTGATCAATACATGTTTTAAGGATCTTTTTCCTGACAACATTATAAATTAGAATATAAACTCAGTATTAAATGAAGAAAGTATTATAATCTTGCCTCTAAGTGAATTTTGTTCTAGATTAATTAGCATCTATCCAAGAAGTTGAGCAACAACTTTTCCAAACACAAAAATGGGATCTAAAGGCCAGTCAAATAGATAAACCCAATCTAAGACTTTAAACAACAGCCGCCCAGTAAAATCTCACATGTGGGGTATGGAGAAGGTAAAGTGTACGCATATCTTAGAAGTTGTTTTCGATAGACTCTCGGCTCTAGTAGACGACCAATCTAAGACTTTATCAAGTAAAATAAGTTGCAGATTGGTTTGATTAGGTAAGACAGAAAATAGAGGTATATCTACTACTTACTTTGCAGATGCATATGGAATATTCAGAGGGTGTTTGGTTGGAAAAGTAAGGTATGATAATTTTGTAGACAGTACCACAATCCAATGTAGGTAGTCAATGGATAGCCTTACTAATGTTTTCTGCCTAACTCATGTGTGGATCACTTCAGCTCTTCCTTTACTACCATGTCCTTAATTAATGGCTTCAATAAGATGATAAGATAACCGAATCGAAAGATTCAACAGGTAGTTTAAAAAATCTGAGAATAGAAAAAATACAAAATTAATATTACCGATATGCGAAAAAGATACACTCGGCTAACTATTAATTTTCTACTTTAATTCTCGACAAACTCTGACTCAATAATCCTTGCCTCGAATAACTAATTCGTTAAATATTAAATATTAAATATTATTGATGCACTATGTAATGATTTACTCTAAGACATCTGGTGTAATGTAGAACGGAAGGTTAGGTTGATATTAGGGGTGATAAAACTAACTCAAACTCATTTGACCCGCTCAACCCGCCCAAGTTTCATGGTTTGGGCTGGAACAATTTTAAAAATGGGCCGTTTTGGGCTACTGTCACGTCCTTAGTCTTAAACTAAGCGCACGTGCGACAATTGGAAACTTGCTCACGTTCTTGCTATGCCAAGTTAGCCATACCACACTCAAGATCGCTAAGGAATGTTAGAACACATGAGAATTGCCAAAGGAAGCTTTTGTATTAGAGATAACTTGATTGCTTTGCTTAGTGATTTTACAAATGAATGCCCCCTATTTATACTAATCACCTAGGGGCTAGTGTGTAAATAATAATTGTTCCACAAGTTCTTCCATATTTACAAATAAGTACATTCTCTAGAATCTTCTCAGGCCTTTCCTAGTAATTTTATAAGGTTCTAGGGTCTTCCTAATGAAACCTCTATATTTTTCTAGAACCTTACTACAAGTGCATAAATATCTAGAGCTTTACCAGGGAAATTCTCCATAGTTCTACAATATTCTACCAAGATCTATGCCCTAACTTATGTAACCTTTCCATATGGCAAAAATATATGCCAAGTGACACCTATGTGGGATGATGATGTTGCGGGTCATGACACTAGCCCACGTTAACCCATTAAAAATCATCAGTCCAAATGAACTAATGATAATGCCCAACTTGACCCATGAAAATGCTCAATCTTAAAGTTCTACCTTGACCCATGTTCTAGAAAATATTTTCTAATTTTCTCATTTTTTGTTGGTTTAAATGTTTGAAAAATATTTTTTTTATGAATTCATTTTTCTCCAAGTAGTGAAAATTATTTTCCGTACAAAAGAAGGGAAAACATTCTCCAAAACATTTTTTTCAACCTTCCCCATCTCCATCAACCCACACCGCCCCACCCACCACCCCTATCCCAGCCCATCCCCACCCACCCTCAACTCTCACCCACACTCCACCCCTAACTACCTGTTATTGACAATAGTAACACCTTATCATAACAGAGAAAACAATAAATAAAATTTATTTGATAAAACAAAGGATGGTACTGAGCTATTTTTTAGGTATCACAATAAAATAAAATAATTAGTTGTTTTATTGAAATGAAAGAAAATACTTTTCTACAACATGAAAACAAGATATTCTTTTTGTTGAAATATAAGAAAATAAATTTTCTACAACAGGAAAAGAAAGTGCTCGTTTTATGAAAAAGAAAATATTTTTCTACATCATAAAATGAAAGTACTATTTTTGTTGAAACAAAATAAAATATTTTTTCTACAACATGAAAAGAAAGTACTCATTTTGTGAAAAAGAAAATACTTTTCTAAATTATAAAAAGAAAATACTTATTTTATTGAAAATGAAAGAAAAATGAACAATTTAAACGGATTGAATTACAACACATTGTTTAGCTTATCTAGATCCAATCCAGTTTAACCCAAATAAACTTTAGACAGGATAGAATGATCCATTTAATGAGATCAACCCGAATACATCCCATTTGCCACCCCAGTTGATACGCATTTCAACTTTTATTGTATAGTGAAGAAATGGCATTTTCGGTATGGTGCACATTAATTTGGTGGACCAAGATCTTCAACTAGTCTCTTAAATCCATCTAAAGGAAAATCTTCCATTATATGTGTCAGGCTTGCTTTTTGTAACAGAGGAGTTCCAACGACACGAAGGGTAAATACAAAGGAAATTATCAGTTATGTTCGTATAAGTAGTTTATTATAAAAATTGATCAACTCATCAAATATTATTAGTTAATTAGTTATTTGTAATAAAGAAATATCAAAAATTTTATTTTCTTTTGAGTGAGTGTTATTAAAATATATTGAGTACATCTTATGGTGCTTGAATATCAATTTTGGAATGATTTGGTGAAGTTTTTGAGGTGGTTTGAATTGAAAATTCAAAGTAAAAACTGAACATGAAAAAAATAATATGTGTATCACATATGTATCGTATTTGTATCAATTGTGTATCACATATATATCCATGTAAATCTGTGTGTGAGATATATGCGTGATACATGTTTGATACATGTGTCGCAGAAGAAATTTTTGAACTTGATTTAATTACGAATTTTGATACAAAATCCGTCCAAAACACCTCTAATCTTCCTCAAATTTTGTATATTGACTTATCTATATGTTTTCAATGAATTTCAACTATACTCGTTGAAAAAGTTTCTTTTTTGCTTAGGTTTTTGGAATATTGTATATTTTTGTATTTCATCACCTTATTTGCAACCTCATCCATGAAATTTCTTATCTAATGTTGTTAATCACGCTTAAAAATATGGAAGAAGATTTTTACATGTGATTCTTTGAGAGAGAAAACCTTATTTATTTGGTTTTTCAATTTTTATATGTGTTTGGCTAGTTTTGGTAATTTTATGACTAATGGCTAGAGGTTGGTAAGTTGAGACTTATTTGAGACATTTGTGTAAGTTACCCTAAATACAAATATTATTGTAAAAATAGCACGGGGCGCCCTATTAGGTCGCCCTCATTTAACCTATACCCATATTTTTAAAATTATTTAACTTATACCCTAATTTTTACAACTTTAGGCGCCTCCTGGTTCATGTTACCTGTGCAAAACTCCAGCTTATTTAGTGCCGATTTTTTTACAAATGAACTAAATAACTTCAGCATCTTCTGCTGAAGTTTTTGAAAAAGTTTTATGACAAAACTAAACTTCAACTTATTTAGTGCTGAAGTTTTTACAAATGAACTAAATAACTTCAGCATCTTCTGCTGAAGTTTTTGAAAATGCTTTATGACAAAACTAAACTTCAGTTTATTTAGTGCTGAAGTTTTTACAAATGAACTAAATAACTTCAGCATCTTGTGCTGAAGTTTTTGTAAAAGCTTTATTACAAAACTAATGAATCCAAGACAAAACTTCAGCTTATTTAGTGCTGAAGTTTTTACAAATGAACTAAATAACTTCAGTATTTTCTGTTAAAGTTTTTGAAAAAGTTTTATGACAAAACTAAACTTCAACTTATTTAGTGCTGAAGTTTTTACAAATGAACTAAATAACTTCAGTATTTTCTGTTAAAGTTTTTGAAAAAGTTTTATGACAAAACTAAACTTCAACTTATTTAGTGCTGAAGTTTTTACAAATGAACTAAATAACTTCAGTATCTTCTGCTGAAGTTTTTGTAAAAGCTTTATGACAAAACTAATGAATCCAAGACAAAACTTCAGCTTATTTAATGCTGAAATTTTTACAAATGAACTAAATAACTTCAGCATTTTCTGCTGAAGTTTTTGAAAAAGCTTTACGACAAAACTATTGAATCCAGGACAAAACTTCAGCTAAAAAATGCTTAAGTACATCAAATAGAGAATAAAATTTCAGCTAGTAGAATGCGTAAGTTCAGTAATTACAAACAACTTCAGGATCGTCTACTAGAATGTTGAAGTTTGTGTGATTGCCTTTGCTACTTCACGCCCCTATGCCCGAAGTTTACGCGAAAAGTGAGTATGCTTGCATTTTTTTTATAAAGCAAATACAAATTAAAACGTGACCTAAAAAATAGGTATAAATATAAATCCCCCAATATTACTGACACTCAACTGGCACGATTTGTCAAAAGAGGCCCCCTCTAATTAAACTTTTCTCAACTAAACATTTCTAATGAGTAAAACACGGCATAATTAATGTGTCTGACCTGTGTACAAAAGAGTTAACCAAATATTGCAAGTGTGCAACCTAACAATATCAATAAACTCAGACCAAGATTTTGAAAATAGAATTGCGAGGAAGAAAAACTAAAAATGTGGAATACAATATAAACGTGAAAGCCTCAAAGAATTGTACTGTACGCTAAAGCCAAGACACTCGTAATTTTGCCCCGGTAATAAATTGAGATTGAAAAGTTAAAATGTAGGGGTGTTCGTCGGCCGGTACGTTTCGGTATTTAGATATTTCGGTTTAGTATTTTTTGTATTCGATTTAGTAAAATGTTATATTAATACCGTACTTAATTAAATTCAGTATGGTTCGATTTTTCTCCTTTCAATTTCGGTTTATTCGGTTCGATAACTTCGGTTTATTCGGTTTGAATACTAATTAGTGAATATAGTCATAGACGGTGATATTCTTAATTAACGTACTCAAAAGTACAAACCTAAAAACTTTTGCAGACAAAAATTTTGTCCAAAATCAACATATACCAACCTAGAGAGAAAAAACTTAGAGAAATGTCTTGTTACTTGCTTAGAGTTAATTGATGAACTTAGAGAAAAATGAAAAGTAAAATTTTAGATTTCTTATACTTATGTTATAATTTTAAAAAAATGTGTATTGTGTAATATAATATATGTTGCGGTACGGTATTGGTATTTCGGTGTTTCATTTTAAAATATCAAGTACCATACCTAATACCAATTATTTTTTTAAATTTAAACCAAATACCATACCGGATACTAAAATATCCAATACTGAATACCAAAATTTTCGGTTTTGATACGGTAATTCAGTATTTACCAAATTATGCACAGCCCTAGTTAAAAGTAAAAACATTTATTGTTTATCTGTTAGAAGTGGACGATGCAAATCCAAATGCACGCAAATGTCACTCCCTCCGGTCCATAATAAGTTGGCATTTTTATTTTGGTCTAAAATAAGTGTCTTTTTATATAATCAATAGAGAATTATTCTTTTTTTGCCAAACTTTGCCCTTATTTATGTATCCCAATGTGCCAAGATAACAATTAATTAATGGCAAATCATCTTTTTTTTCCCTAGGAGTTCATATTTTTATGGAAAAGGGTCATATATGCTAGTGAACTATGCGAATTAGGACATATATGCCCGTCGGTAATAGTTTGGCACAAATATGCTCAATCCGTCCAATACTTGCTCATTTGACGGAACCACTATTTTGTCTTTCTTTAATAATTAATAATCGGACCGAACCAAAATCTGCTGAACTGATTCGTTAGGACCTGACCCACCCTTATTTATAAGATATTTATTGATATATTATTTTTGTTTGATTGAGAATTTGTGTGATAATCATATTTAATGATCGATTTTTTTGTTATACGTCATTTCGGGAAGTAATCCTGCTAAAAGTAGTAATTGTTATTTATTTATTATTTTAATAATATAATATTCGAATTAGTTTGTGATTTCTTCAATCATTTTGCCATCTATTTTATTTTCCTCACAATCTATTTGTGTTTTTACCAATATAAATACGAATAACTCCATGTTCACTATAACTTAACCTGATGGATCCGTTTTTATTTAGATAAGTGAACATTATATGATTGATTATTAGTTTATTAGATTATTTTCTACGGTACAAATTTATTAAGAAATAAGTAATAAATTGTTAAAACAATGGTGCTTCTTGTTCATTTTTATTAATTAATTATTTCATAACAAAACAATTGTGCTTCTTTTCCATTTCTATTAATTAATTATTTCATAACAAGCACCACTGAGAAAAATAAAAATAGATGGTAAATGATTGAAGAAAGAATAAACTAATTCAAATACTATATTATTAAAATAATAGATAAATATCAATTACTACTTTTAGTAGGGCTACTTCCCGAAATGATGTATAACAAAAAAATCGATTATCAAATTAATCAAATAAATAAATATGATTATCACACAATTTCTCAATCAAACAAAAATAATATATCAAAAAATATAAGGGTGGGTCGGGTCCTAATAGTTGGGGTTAGCAGATTTTGGTTGGGTACGGTTATTAGTTATTTAAGAAAGACAAAATAACGGTTCCGTTAAACTAAGGGCATGAATGAGAAAGTATTGGACGGATTGGGCATATCTGTGCCAAACTATTAACGACAGGCATATCTGCCCTAATTCGCATAGTTCAATGGCATATATGACCCTTTTTCGTATTTTTTAAGGGGTGTGTCCAAGGCTAAAGAGCCACTTAGAGCCCGTTTGGACATACAAAATTTTTGCTTTGAAAATAATGTTTGTTTATCAAATATTTTATAATTTTTTTCAATTTCACTTGAAAATGCATTTCAAATTTGAAAAACTCGTATAAAAATGTATTTTCACTAGTTTTTAATTTTACAAATTTACCATATACTTTTAAAAGTTAAACAATAGCATTTTCACTTGAAAATGCATTTCAAATTTGAAAAACTCGTATAAAAATGTATTTTCACTAGTTTTTAATTTTACAAATTTACCATATACTTTTAAAAGTTAAACAATAGCATTTTCACTTGAAAATGCATGCCCATTTACATCTTTTGTGTAGTGAAGTAAAGCAGAATATGATAACAGTAAAAAAATAGCACGTTTGATTCTTTATTTCAAGTAGGATAATTAAAATAGGGCGGTTTTGATATTTTTTACAAGTTACGGGGTATAAATCATATTTTATGATTTTACAAAAAAAGACATCCAAATATGTTAGCAAAATTATAACCAAACATAACTTCATCTTCGATTCAAATTTTAGTGAAATTCTAAATTTAAAAATTTATTTTAAAATTCATGTCCATAACTTTCTTCTAAAAATTTGGATCTCACGTTAAATTTTGGTTTTGGGCCACACATATATTTGAGCCACCCTTGTATAAGACAATAATAAAACGTAACTTTATTTTTTTCCAGACAAATAGGGATATTAATTTTTTTTCGTAACGCGATTTTTAGATAAACTAACTAGTCCATCGTTATTATTTACTATTTTTCGGTATTTCCTTGTCATGACCCCAAATCCTATCTGATTGTGATGGCGTCTGTCGTGGAACTAAGTTAGCCACTATCACACAATTACACATTCCATTTAATAACATTTCCCGAATCATTAATAATTCCTCATAAAAAGTATATAATTCTCTAAATCCTAAAGCAACATGAATAATCTAACAATCTATAACCAACCCCCAGAACTGGAGTCAACAATCACGAGCATCTAAGAGTAATATTAATACTGCTAATATCATAATACAATGTCTCAAAACAGAATACTAAGTACGAAATGAAGGAAGGGACATAGAGATGGTGCAGAAGCTGGACAACTACCTCAAAATCCCGAATGCTGACACCGAACGGACTCGAATGACTACTGCTCAGAACCAGTACCTGGATCTGCACACAGAGGTGCAAGGAGTAATGATGAGTATGCCAACTCAGTAGTAATGGAAATAAATCAAGTTTGACGATAAGGAACACACATCAACAAAACATCAATTCACAATAGTAAAATACTGAGTCTTAACAAAATATACATTTAGTCCATATGTTTAAAAAACAGTTTCCGTAAAAAAAATCCTTTAAACAAGTACGATTCCCAATGTTTATCAGTAAAATTCCCAAAGAAATCAGTATGAAAAATGAAATGAATCATAATCAGAACTCAGCAAAATATATCATTATAAACCGCCCTTGGGCCAAATCATCACTCATAATCAGCCACTCATCCCCTCACTATCACTCAATAACAGTCCCTCAGCACCTCACTGTCACTCATGCCTCCCAATCACTCGTCACTCAGCACTCGCACTCAGTAGGTACTTGCGCTCACTGAGGGTGTACAAACTCCGGAGGGGCTCCTACAGCCCAAACGCTATAAATAGCCAAGTCATGGCATCAATTACTCAGGCACTCAGCCTCTCTCATATCATAAATATCCTCACAATATCGGCTCTCGGTCTCACTAAGTCAGACACTCTCAACATGCCACTCAGGCCATAAATAAGCGGGATTCTCGACCCAAAACAACATTTCATTTCAGGAAACGATAATATCACAAATCCGAGTGACAAATAATTTAACAAGAAAGACTTAGTGTAAGATCATATTTACTACGTGATGAATATCAGAAAATAGCCCCCAAGGGATTTAAACAGAACGGCACGAGGCCCCAAACGTGGCTTACAACCCAAATATATCAGAAACATAGTAATACTATTTAACATATGATTTAAAAGCAGTCTCGCAACTCAATAGTTGCCTTATGAGGAACAGATTTCCAAATTTCCAGTCTGTGCACTCCACACACACGTCATCCATTATGTGCGTCACTCCAAAATAGTGAAAGGATATAAAGTCCGGGGTTTCATACCCTCAAGATAATATTTAATGACATTACTTACCTCAAACTAGCCCGAAAAGCTACTCCGCAATACTCTTGCCCCTCAAATTGGATCTCGAATGCTCTGAATCTATCAAAATCAGATTTATCATATCAAAATACGCTAGGGGGATGAAACCCAATCGAAAAATATCAACATTAAGCACAATTCCTGAAATTGGTCAAAACCCGACCCCCGGGCCCACGTCTCGGAACTCGACAAACTTTATACCAAATGATCATCGTCCTCTCACGAGTCTGTACATATAAAGAATACTAGAATCGGAGTCCAAATGACCCCTCAAATCACCCCTAGAAGGCCTCTTAAACTCAAGCCCTAGTTCTCCCTTTTCCACTAATTTTTCCCAATTAAACATTACTAATTATGTCTTAATCATATATAATCGAGTTATGGAGTCCAAAAACCTTACCTCAATGAAGAACAATCATTTTCCTCTTCAAAAACCCTCTGAAAGCTCAGAACCCGCAATAACAATGGTGAAAGAAGGCTAAAAACGCTAAGTCATCTTTTTTATACTTTCTGCCCATGCTTTTCGCACATGCGGCCCTTTTCCTCGCACATGCGGTCCGCACCTGTGCCGAAGACTACCGCATCTGCGACTTTTCATTAAACGGGCCAAAATCCCGCGCCTGCGACTCCACCTCCGCATCTGCGACCTCGCAGGTGCGGTTCAGTGTCCGCATCTGCGACTTTCTCCTGGGTTGACCAAATTCCACATATGCGGAGCCTTTTTCCACTCATGCGGGCCCGCACCTGTGGTTCCCTATCCGCATGTGCGGTCACACCAGCAAAATGAACACCAACAGCTGATGCTGCATATTTCAAGGCTAAAAATTTTCGTTAACCATCCAAAATCAATCCCGAGCCCCTCGAAACTCCAACCAAACATACCAACACATCATAAATGATCATTCAAACTTAGTCGCACCCTTGGAACACCCAAAATAACATCAAAACACCAAAATCACATCAAATTCAAGCCTATGAACTTTAAAATTTCTAAATTCCACCAACGATGCCGAAACCAACCAAACCACATCCGATTGACCTGAAATTTTGCACACATATCCAAAATGATATTACGAACCTGTTCCAACTTCCGGAATTTCATTCCGACCCCGATAGCCTATCTTCCACTGCCGACCGAAAATCACCAAAAACTAACTTTCGCCAATTCAAGTCTAATTCTACACCGGACGTTGCAAAAACATTATGAACACACTCCTAAGTCTCAAATCACCTAACGAAGTTATCCAAGCCATAAAATTCACATTGCGATATCGTTTACCAATAACTCAACTCCCTGTTGACTTTTCCAATCATAAAGCTATTTTTAGAGACGAAGTGTTTCAATTATCACTGCACCCATTCTGAACCCGAGCCAACCGACTCCAACACATCGTAAACAGTATAATCAATGCATGGCAAGGCAAAAACAGTAATAATAATGCAGATTCTACGGAACGACCGGTCGGGTCATTACATTCCTTTAAAAATTATCGTGTAGTTTACAATCCGCACATTAACACGCAAAAAATATTTATACAATTAAATTACTTAAATTACAATTACGAATAATTCCATAAAAATGCATTTGATAATAATTTGAAAAATTATTAATTAGTATTCTCTAGGTAATTAAATTGCAGAGTGTAAAAAACTTTTTACACTATCAATCCATATGACTTAAATCTATTTTTGTTAGAAATCCCGCGAATGGATTCATCCACTTGCAAACGATGGATGTCTTCTGTAACAGGTTTGGATTGGTTATGTATTCGAAACATGTTTTGGACTGGTTATGTATCTATAACAGGTTTTAGATTGCTTATGTATTCCTAATATGTTTTGGATTGATTTTGTAACAACGAAATGTTTCTATGAATAGGTTCATTATGAACCTATTCCGGACACTCTGAAACAAAGATATAAATTCTCTCTTCTAATATTATCATTCTCTTCTATAATTAGTCCTAGTTAATTACATAGTACTTGCTATATTACTTTTATTTTATAACACATTATCAACACGATTCTCTAACCAAATGATTCAATCAGTTCATCTAATCTTTTTCCTAAAGGAGCTAGTCTTCTTTCCGATTCAGATATACATCAATTTGTTTATACATTTTTTGTGAACTTTCTCAAATTTCTTACCTTCAACTCAATGTTATAAGTCACTACATGCATGACCTGGAGTGAATATTATTATAATACTTATTTTGCCATGAAACTGAAAGAAAAGCAAATTTATGGTACATATGCATTTTCTATAGTCTCAAGTACAAAAGAGTAGGAGTATTTGAGATATATACGTGATGGTGTGTTGCAAAATTCTTGAAAATTTAATAAATTATTACTATTGATGTTAAGCCAAAAAAAAATGAGATGTCAAATTCATGTATTGTAAAAATATACTACAGTTTACTGGCACATCTATTACATGCATATACAATAATGATTACATCCTACAGTGATCAATTCCAAGGGTACTATACTGATTCTTCAATTTTGCATAACGAGTGTCATCAAAATTGGTACTACTCCTAAAGATATACTACTTGTTTAATCTCACAAGCAGTAGCCATATTGTTAAAGAGATTTTAAAAGATATGGTAATTCCTAATCAAGAGATACATGCATTTAGTTCTTTAAGCTCTGTTATAAAGGATCAACCAAAATTTACGAACATCATGTTTGTGTACACTGCTTTATAAACTTTAGTTATACATCTCTATAAAATAGTTATACATTATAAGTCTTATTATGACAATTAAAAAAAAATTATGTGTATGTCTATGATAAGTGGTACTTAATAATTTTAGAGGCTCAAGAGGGAGTCCCAACGTATTATGGCATGATATGCTTTATGGGTAAGACTTTAATTTGAGTCCCAATGCACCGTATTGATGATGATTCTGAAAGAAGATAATATATTTACCCTGGCCATATGAATTGGCACGATCGTGTCAAAGAATAAAATAATAATCGTCATCATGATAGTAACTATAAAAGGGAGAACAATAAGGGTTCTCAATATATCCTTCAAAAGGTGAAGGCAATGTTTACCATCAAATTGATATGGAAAAATAATAAAGTACGTCGCAATGATTATGTCACATTCCTTGAAAAGAATGTGACTTGTGATAATCATTTAGAATGCAGACTCATTCCTGAAGGTGAATGTAGCAATAAGTGTATAATGAACAAAGATGTGTTGAATACATACCACAACTCATCTTTAAGGGAGGTTTAAGAGGAACAAAGATAATGAATATTACTATGTGGTTACATGAATGTGTTATTGGTCGCTTACATGTGGTACGTCAAAAATATTTTGACATGCCTTATAAAAGGTTATTAAAGGCAAAATTCAAGCAATAAATAATTTTGTGTATGATGACTTTGATCATGACAATTTATTATAATATAACTTTCTTTGTGAAAGTGGCATTCACCGTATGAATGGTGTAACAAAAGATCTTGTATTACAAAATCAATTAAGAACTCTGGAAGAACTAATTTATTGATGAATAAAATTGTTCATGACATTGATATTGTAGTAAGTCTCAAAAGAAATTTTTTGAGTTTCAAATGTATAAGCCAAAGTGGTTGGCATATTGAGACTATGAATAAAAAGGAAGGTTGAATATATTCATATTACTATAATCATACCGGGTAAATATAAAAGGTTATCCGACTTTTCTTCTCTTTGTACTACACAAGTATAAGTATGATGATGCAATTACATGCCACGAGTAAACTAGAGGTTTATTGAAACAAAATATTAGCTGGCATGACTGGTAGGTCATTCCGATTTAATTATGATGCGCAAATGATTGAGAATTCACATTGGCAAATATTGAAGAAATAGAAGATTCTTCAAGAATTCTCTTGTGCTGCTTATTCTCATGATATACCAGCTAAGGTAGGGACTGAATCCCTTGATTTCTGGAACAAATAAAAGGTGACATATATATATATATATATATATATATATATATATATATATATATATATATATATATATATATATATATATATATATATATATATATATATATATATATATATATATATATATATGCCCAATCACCTGCCATGTGGACCATTTACTATTATATGATTTTAATAGATGCATCTATTGTATGGTCACATGTGTGTTTGTTATCAACTTGCAGTTTGGCTTTTGCAGGGTTGCTTGATCAATTATTAGAGCACAGTTCCAGAATGTAAATTATAATGATTTATCTTGATAATGCTGGTTTAAATCCAAGTTGGTTAAGCAGAAATTGTATGCCTCCAATTATAGCTAAACATTGGGTTATGAGAACAAAAGTTTCAAAAAGAAAATTGGTATGAGATGTATTATTTAATATATAGCAACACTTGTACGCATCTAGCCAACAAGTTATTGATAAATTTTCCCTATCACAATTGGTTCAGGGTCAGGAACCAAATAAATTCCATATAGAAATATGAATGTGCTATATGATTTAATTGATCCATCATAACACATAAAGATGAGTCCCTAAAGAATGATGAGGATATGTCTTGGTGATCCAACATTAGGGGAAGAAAATGGGCAGCTGAAAAAATATTACATGAAATGAATTATTATGAGTACATCTAGATCCTCACACAAGAAAATATGAACTTGAAGTTCAAATGATAATTTATTTGAAAATATTGCAGGCACATTTGTTGACCCAAAGTTAAATATCATATTTCAGCTGCTAGTGCTCCAAAAAAAAGATAAAGTCCATGAAGGATATAGTCTATGCACACATGAAGCATAATTGACTAATCGGTTTCAAAAATAAAACTCGTTGAAGAAGGAGAGGAGCAAATTATCGAGATGGTCATAATAAGGAGGCAAGTGCTTTATAAGAGTACCGCGGCATAATATTTTATAAGACCTCATAAAAGAGGCTCAGGTACCTGAAAATAATGAGATCTCGATAAGTTATATCTTTAGGGGTCGTTTGGTATGAGGTATAAGAAGGTATAAGGGTGGTACAAAAATTTAATACCACCTTAATATCATGTTTGGTTAGAAAATCAAGTATAAGTTATCGCGGTGTTAATTTTAATACCGGAATAACTTATACCTTATAGAAGGTGGGGTAATTAGCACCGGTATAACTTATACCTTCTTCTTAGAAATTATACAATTGTCATTCTTAATACAACATGCCAAACAATGAATAAACAACAATCCCAACATAACTAATCCCAGTATAACTTATCCCAATATAACTTATACCAGCATAACTTATATTGGTATAAATTGTATTCCAACCAAACGACCCCTTATTGTGTTATGATGGAACCGATATAAAATGATCGTCGACGATATTGTTGATATAATGTAGCGCTCAATATTATTAATATAGACGAGGATCTTGAGCTCTAATCTGTCATAAAATGGGGACAAATAAATGATTGACCAAAATGAAAAATATGCAATTAGCTTCACTTAACCTGAAAAATATGAAGTTAGACGGATAGTCCCAATACCTGAAAGTATAAAGCCAAGTGGAGGTACACATATGATCTTGTGCAAAAGTGAAATGGAAAATAAAGTCTATAGATATATAGACGACTTGTGGCACAAGATTTTTCATAAATATCCCAGCATTGATTATATGAATATATATTCTCCCGTGGTGGATGCAATCACATCCAGGTATCTTATCAGTCTAGCAATTCATAAAAAAACTTGCTATGCGTCTTATGGATACTGTCACGACCTATTTATATGGCTCACTAGACAACGAAATTTGTATGAAAACCCCTGAAGGATTCAAAGTACCTGAAACCTACAAAGATTCCCGGGAAACTTGTTCGATAAAGCTTCAAAAATCTTTATATGAATTGAAGCAATCAGGGCGCATGTGGTACAATCGCCTTAGCGAATACCTATTGAAAGAAGGGTACAAGAATGACCCAATTTGTCCTTGTGTCTTTATAAAAGGATCTGAATCTGAATTAGTCATAATAGTTAAGTATGTTGATGACTTGAATATCATTGGAACTCCTGAAAAGCTTTCAAAGGCAGTAGAATTCTTGAAGAAAGAATTTGAAATGAAAGATCTTGGAAAGACAAAATTTTGTCTTGGATTACAAATTGAGCATTTGAAAAATGGAATATTTGTCCATCAATCAACGTACACCGAAAATATTTTGAAGCACTTTTATATGGATAAAGCACATCCATTGAGTACCCCGACGGTTGTGTGATCGCTTGATATAAATAAAGATCCATTTCGTCCTCATAAAAATAATGAAGAACTTATAGGTATTGAAATATCATATCTTAGTGCAATTGGGGCATTAATGTACCTTGCTAATAATTCTAGACCAGATATAACTTTTTTTGTAATCTTGTTAGCAAGATTTAGTTCTTCCCCAACACAAAGACACTGGAATGGTATCAAGCATCTATTCAGATATTTGCGAGGAACCATTAATATTGGATTATTTTATTCAAATGAATCTAGGTCACAACTGATTGGTTATGTAGATGCATGATATTTTGTCTGACCCACGTAAAGGTCGATCTCAAACAAGCTATTTATTTACATGTGGAGGTACTGCCATATCGTGGTGTTCAACAAAACAAACTATGGTTGTTACTTCTTCAAATCATGCAGAGATGATAGTCATTCATGAAGCGGGTCGAGAATGTGTTTGGTTGAGATCAATAACTCAACACATCCAAGAGATATGTGGTATTTCATGGGGAAATGATATCCCAATAACATTATATGAAGACAATGTTGCATGTATAACTCAACTAAAAGGGGGATATATTAAAGGAGACAGAACAAAGCATATTTCACCAAAATTCTTTTTCACGCATGATCTTCAAAAGAATGGTGAACTAGATGTTCAACAAATTCGTTCAAGTGATAATTTGACAGATTTGTTCACGAAGGCATTGCCGACATCAACATTTGAGAAGTTAAGATACAAGATTGGAATGTGTTGTCTCCGAGATATCAAATAAGGTTTTTATCAGGGGGAGAAATACGTGTTGTACTCTTTTTCCATTAACCAAGGTTTTGTCCCATTTGGGTTGTCCTGGTTAGGTTTTTAACGAGGCAACTCTTAATGCGTATTACAAGATATGTGTACTCTTTTTCCTTCACTAAGATTTTTTTCACTGGATTTTTCTTAGTAAGGTTTAGTAAGGCACATTATCTGTTAGTGTACATCCAAGGGGGATTGTTATAAATCGTGCATATGGATTCCTCCACTTGCAAACGATGGATGTCTTCCATAACAGGTTTTGGATTGATTATGTATTCGAAATAGGTTTTGGACTGGTTATATATCCATAACAGGTTTTAGATTGGTTATATATTCCTAACATGTTTTGGATTGGTTTTGTAACAACGAAATATTTCTACCGGACACTCTGAAACAAAGAAATAAATTCTCTCTTATAATGTTATCATTCTCTTCTATAATTAGTCCTATTTAATTACATAGTACTTGCTATATTGCTTTTATTTTATAATAATTTTCTTTTTCTAATGTACGTTAATTTTCTTATTTAGTAATTTAGTACTATGATTTATCCATTTTTCATTGAGTAACACAAATTCAACTAATATTGAAAACTTTCTCTTTGTTGATAGTTTTTCATTAATGTCCGCTATGGTGGGTGAAAACTTTGTCACCAAAACATGATTGTTTCTCTATTTATATACATACACTTTGGTCTGTTTGTTGTAACAAAACATATTTCCCTTCTCTCTCTACTGGAAAAACGTACATTGTTCACATCGAAAGCTCTTCTCTCCTGCACTGCTTCTTCTTCCTCAGTAAAACCATGCAATCAATCCAATCACCATCTTTCCGTCCATCTCCACTCGATCCACTCAAAAAAACCGTCCCCCAATTCACCAATGTGAGGCCATTGAAAAGAGTGCCCTTTATTTCAGCTTCAGCAACCACTGTTTCCGCTCCCAAAAGAGAAAAAGACCCAAAGAAAAGGGTTGTTATAACTGGGATGGGCCTTGTTTCTGTTTTCGGTAATGACGTCGATACTTACTATGACAGACTTTTGGCTGGTGAAAGTGGGATTTCACTCATTGATCGTTTTGATGCTTCTAAGTTTCCCACAAGATTTGGAGGACAAATTCGTGGGTTTACATCAGACGGATATATTGATGGGAAGAATGATAGGAGGCTTGATGATTGTCTTAGGTATGCCATCGTTGCTGGGAAGAAAGCTCTTGAAAATGCAGATCTTGCTGGTGACAGACTTGGAAAGGTTTGGCCTTTTTCTTTCTTTTGAATTTGTGTAAATCTGTCACTTTTTTTTTTCCTGTATGATGGATTTGCTGGAATTGGCTTGCATGATTTGTTTTTGGCTCGTGTTATTTTGTCCGTTGCTTTAGTTTAAATTTTTAGAAATGTGGAGAATTTGGAGAAAATTGCTTGCTGATAGTGTGTTTATTTGGCTTACTTGGTTTGTTATTTTGGTATATTTAGCTCGTTTTCATACAGTTTATTGCTTTTGTCCTTGGGATTGTATGATCTGTTCCTTTGTTATTTTGGCATTTTGGCTCGTTTCTTTATGCCATTTTGCTCTGGTTTTCTAAGCCTTTAACTTTAAAGGTAAAAACGCCAAGTGTGTTGAAGGGGGTTCAATTGAATCCCATTGGATAAAAATAAACTTTTCTGTATATATGTGACTTGTTGAATGCCATTTATAGTTAAGTGTATTCCCTCATTGTGCAAGTTTATATCAGTTACTACCTTCTTCTTTTTTTATGAAGTAAGTGAATATTATTAACAAAAGGCATCAAGAAGATGCAGATGTTACAAAAAAACAGAAAGTATCAGCCCAAAAATATCAACAAAAGATCTATCATAAGACTTATATCAGTTACTACCTTAGTGATCGTAAACTGTGTAATAGTCTAACTAAGTCCTTCCAGAGCATTTTGGGCGTTCCAGAAACAGTCAAACTACTTTTCTTCACAAAACAAATGTTTGATGGTGCATTTGAAAAGCATGATGTCAATTTTTCTCCTTGTTCTGCTTTCATTGTTTTCTAGATTTGTTTCTTTTCTGCAGCAAATGAGTTTACTTATAATATTTTGCCTGCAGATTGATAAGGAGCGAGCAGGTGTTCTGGTAGGTACAGGAATGGGTGGTCTTATGGTTTTCTCAGATGGCGTCCAAAACCTTATTGAAAAGGGTCACAGGAAAATTACTCCATTTTTTATACCATATGCCATAACAAACATGGGTTCTGCCTTGCTTGGTATTGATCTTGGTTTTATGGGACCAAACTACTCAATCTCAACTGCTTGTGCTACCTCCAATTATTGTTTTTATGCTGCCGCCAACCACATTCGCAGAGGTGAAGCTGATTTGATGCTAGCTGGTGGTACTGAAGCTGCCATAATACCTATTGGATTAGGAGGTTTTGTGGCATGTAGAGCTTTGTCTCAAAGAAATGATGATCCACAAACTGCTTCCAGACCATGGGACAAAGAAAGAGATGGCTTTGTTATGGGTGAGGGGTCTGGAGTCTTGGTAAGTTTCTTGCACGTGATGATCATATTTTGATCGTAGGAAGTGCGTCTATGATTTGTATCTTGTTTGAGCAAGTTATATGCGGTCCAGTGTAGTTTTTCTTTTTCATAAATTGACTCATATGCTGAAGCAACTAAATATGCAATAAACTGTTATCCATGAATTGCTGGGCTTTCTTTCATTGTCTGGTACTGCGTAATTTAGATTAAGCACTGTAGTAGAGATTATGTTGCTTTCGTATGATCTACTCACCATTTGGAAAGTCATTATGAAGATTGAATGACATGCTTGGCAGGTGATGGAAAGTTTGGAGCATGCAATGAAACGAGGAGCGCCAATAATTGCAGAGTATTTGGGTGGTGCAGTTAATTGTGATGCTCATCACATGACTGATCCCCGAGCTGATGGTCTTGGTGTTTCGTCATGTATTCAAAGCAGCCTTGAAGATGCTGGAGTGTCACCAGAAGAGGTATTTGCTTCTCTCTCCTATCGGTTGAGGTTATACTCTTATTCTCTACTCAATGGTCAAAGAGAGGGGTAAAAGAAATGCTGGAAAGAGCATACTAGATGTTTTCCATAAAAAGTTTGGAAATTTTTCAAAATGACAATGTTATGTTGGGGCCACCAGACCAAGGATCCATCATATTTCAAACTTTTGCTTCTCAGAATTCTTCTGTCGTTGGGGAAAGGTTACAATGGAGAGAATAACTGTTAACCTGAACGAGATTTTTTATCGTGGCACATGAGCCTCGTTGCAGGACATTTTTGTGTGTGTTAGTTTTAGGCTGAATCGGAGTAATTGTGGACGGGTTAATCTTCTTTCTTTAATAGGTCAAAAATAACTTCTTGTCGCGTCAGAGTCTATTCCATGTCGATTTTGTGCCCAAAGACTCTTCCATCAATGTCGTGTTGTCACTTTGAGAACAAGTGCTACCTCCCATATGAGGTTTATTCTAAATTCCAGATTCCAAGTAAAGACTACTGCCCTTCGTCTGTACTAGATAAAAACCTCCCCTATTGAGAGTAAAGGAAAGGTTACTCATCAAGGCATATGTTCACACCGCCGGCAATCAGAAAAAATGGATTCTTTCACCATTAACCACAACGCACCTAAAATACCTGAAGAACTCGTCCTAGATACATACCCCTCTATCTTGAGACATGACACTAACAATTGGGTAGATTTTGCTGATAAGTTATAGTTGGATCTTCTCCTTTTTTCTTTTCAGGTTAATTACATCAATGCTCATGCAACTTCCACCATCGTTGGTGATATAGCAGAGGTAAATGCTATTAAGAAGGTATTCAAGAACACCTCAGGAATCAAAATGAATGCAACCAAGGTAATTTTTTGCCGACATTGTAATGCATCTCTCCATTTATTGGTTAATTTATTGCAGTTTTTGCCAGTATGTGCAACTTTCAAGTTTTTTGTTTTTCCGTTCTTTTCCAGTCTATGATAGGGCATTGCCTGGGTGCTGCTGGTGGTATGGAAGCTATTGCAACAGTTAAAGCTATTACAACCGGCTGGGTGCATCCTTCAATTAACCAATTTGTGCGTTGTTCTATATTATGAAACTTCGATATGAAATGTTGGTTGTTATGCTCATTCTTCGTTTACAAATCTCTTAACTTTATCGAATATTGCAGAATCCTGAGCCTTCAGTGGAGTTTGATACTGTTCCAAACGTAAAACAGCAGCATGAAGTGAATGTTGGTAAGATACACTTCTAAATTATGACAGTGTGCTATCTTCTTGGAAATAATCAGTTCTCAGGAATAATTGAAACACTTGCAACTTGCAAAAAGAAAAGAAAAAAATGCTCAAGATAGCAAAATTATTTATGAAAAGAAAGGACATTTAGTAACATCTATTTCTTTCATACGCAGGAATCTCAAATTCCTTTGGTTTTGGTGGTCACAACTCTGTCGTCGCCTTTTCTGCATTCAAGCCTTAATCCAGCTCACTTCAGCAAAGAGCAATCCTCCTTTTGTGGAGGCATAATTAATATAGAGGATTACTGTGAAACAGAGGCTGTTTCATCTCCGCATGGCTATAAACAAGGCGCGGCGAGAGATGAACAATTATAATTTTTGGCTTGTAGTTCTTAGCTTAGCAAAGAACAATCTTACTTTTCGCATGTGTTTTCACTCCTTAAATTAGCTTGGACCTTCACAGATTGATTAGATGACAATGCTATCGATTTTGAATTATGTGAAAGATGCAATGACTTTTGAGGAATTTTCCATTTGGTGTTGGAGCATGTGTTTTGCTTCGTGGGGAAAAAGTATTTTTTGTTTTTTGCATGGAGATGTTTAGATTAAAGAAGTCTTAAACAAATCAGAATTTTAAGATTCAGATGACATGTGCTATTTTTACATGATGGAATAATAAAAGATGAAAAGACACGTCATTTGAGTTTATTAGTATTTTTTAAGAAAAATAGGAAAATGAGTACTGCGTTGGGAGTTGTATCAGCAGCCATATTCAAGTGGTCTGCAAGTTGTATAAGCAACTATATTCATTTCTTGTACTTTCTTTCGGCAAGTTGGTATTGGGGCTGTTGTAGACTCGACTTTGAATTTAATGAAGAAATTATTTCTCGGGTGCAGGTAAATCAAACTAGTAAAAATTGCACCGTCCGTCTTATTTGGTCGTCCCTATTTAATCTATATTAATTTTTTTAATTTTTTTTAACTTGTATTCACTTTTTAAATAACTTCAACCCCTTTTTCTTCGCTAAGCTGAAGTTCGCCGGTTACAAAACAAAAATTTCAGCTCTAGAGCTGATGTTCCGCAGTTACAACAAAAACTTCAGCTCTAGAGCTGAAGTTAAAAATTCAGCCCGTCTACTAGAATGCTGAAGTTTTGCGTGATTGTCTTTGCTACTTCAGCCTCGTATGCTGAAGTTATGTGAATAAGCGGGTACGCTTGCAATTTTTTTTTGCAAAGCGGGTATAAGTTAAAATGTGACACAAAAAGCGAGTACGGATGCAAATGATATGAGTGTCGCCGTTATTCTGGGGAAAAAAATCAATAATAGATAAATTTACAAGTGGTCATTGAAAAATAGTCACAATTTCAAAAGTAATCGAATTTTAGCCATTTTTCATGTAAAAATAAATTTGAACGAAAACACTGTTCAAATCCAGCAAATACTCCAGTATATTATAGTGGACTTTCAGTATAATATACCGGTCCAGCATAATATGCTGGAAGTTCATACACAGGTGCTCAAATCTCAAGTATATTATGTTGGAACTTTCCGCGTGTTGGAGTTCCAGCAAAATATGCTGGAAATTCATTCACATGCGCACTGACCTCCAGTATATTATGCTGGAACTTTCCTTGTTGCAGCAAAATAGTGGCTATTTTTCAATGACTTTGCAAACGCTGACTATTTTTAAATGGCCAGTCCGAAAATTGGCTAGCCCATGCTATTTTACATCAAGGATTGTAACGGAATGATAACCTGTTTGGCCAAGCCGGAAAAAATTTACTTTATTTAAAAAAGTGCTTACTCTAAAAGTGTTTTTCGTATTTTTGGCGATAAGCAATTTGTGTTTGGCTAATCAATCTGAAAAGTACTTTTGAACAATAATTAGTGTTTGGCCAAATTTTTCAAAAAGTATTTTTCAGTAACAAATTACAAATAAGAACATGAATGGATTTACTCAATAATTAATATTATATGAATATTACAATAGTCTCAAATATTTATTACTAAATATAATAATTAAGTTTTTCATTTTATTTAAGTGAAACATGAAACTAAAATTAAAAAATACTTTAATTCTTTCAAGATAATTTAAATATATTTATCCCAAAAGTTACTGTATATTAAAAAGATATCCTAAAAAAAAAATTATACGTTAGGAGAGTTCAATAATATAATCTCTAATTTTAAGTATTAGGTTTAAAATAAGTAAGGTTATTTTGATATATACCATATTTTGCTAAGGGTATTTTTGCTAAGAAGAAAAGTTAAAATTGTTTCTGCTTCTACTTCTAGGTAGAAATTACTTCTTTTTTTTTTTTTTTTGCTTCTGCTTCTTCCGAAAAGCATTTTTTTCGAGAGAAGCTTGATCAAATGCCTTTTGAAAAAAGAAATACATTCGAGATGGAAAGAAGCTTGGTCAAACAGACTATGAGTCTCAGGTTCAATCTTTAGATGATAGTGATAAGGAGTGATTTCCCTTTTAATTGGCCTTAGATGCGTATCCAAATTAATTGAGACTCAAATGCAAGTACCGGAGCCATGGGGCTGAAAATACCTGGCTATGAAGAGGATATTTTCTAGGATTAAATTGGATGGGGGTTGAAAATAACTATAGAGTATGAAGAGGTTCTTTTCTGGGCTCAAATTGACAATCAAAGGGGGCCATGGGGACAGGTTTTGGTTGGAGAGTGGGTGATAGTGGGTCAAAATTTATGAGGTCGGTGCTGATTTTCACAAAGTTTAAGAAGCATAGGTTGAATTAACTAGCACATATACAAGTAAATTTTTCATGTGATTTTGGTCACAATTTTAGATAACTTCATATACATGCACTTTCTCTCCTTCTTTAAATGTTATTTTCTTCTTCTTCTTTGGGCTTTGAGTTTTTTTTTCTTCTTCTTAATTGCAAAATGAATTTGTTAAATTTGTTGTTGTTTTGATAATTTAATGATTGAGATTTATGATATTTAAAAGTTATGTTTCAAATTTGAGGTCATTTGGAGTAAATTTAGGCATTGAATCTGTATTGGATTGTTGAAATTCGAAAAACAAGTTTATGTTTCCCAACTTAAAATTAGAAATCTGAACTTGCATTCAATAGGTTGAACTACTTAAAATTTAAATTTATAAAGTTGTATTTAAAAGCTAGAAGAACTTCAAGTTTGATTTTTGAGGTTGCATGAAGAGATTGTACTACTTCATACTTGAATTTCTGAAGTTTCATTTGAAAAATAGAGAAATTTTGGATTTGATTTTCTGAAATTGCATTAAAAATATTGAACTACTTCATATCCAAGCGGATAAACTTTACAAAAAATTGTGTTGAATGTGAATATAACTTTAACGATGACCTGGGTATATATGAATTGGCCACAAGAAGAGCATACAAGTGTGACAACATACAAAATGGTGCTATTAGATATTCATTTTGACCTTTTGAAATTAGTCAACTATGCTATTCCAAAAAGATTCATTTAATATAGATAATTTATATAATAAGTAGATAGGAAAAAGTAAGATGGACAAAGCTGAAAAGAAAAAATAAAGGAGAAAAATCTGCAACATGAATAAGGGGAATTGAGTGAGCTTTTAGCCTAGCTCTTATATGTTATTAGGGGTGTTCATAATAACCCGAAAAATCGAAAAATCAAATCAAACCGATTAAAAAACCGATACTTTTTTGTTTGGTTTTGGTTTTGGTTTTGAAAGTTTAAAAACCAATCAAATTTGGTCTGGTTTTGGTTTTAATCAAAATATAACCAAACCAAACCGACTATAGGGTTAGCTATTTCAAATTTATTATTACACACACACACATATATATATATATATATATATATATATATATATATATATATATATATATATATATATATGTATATTTTTATACAAAGTTTCAAAAAATTTATGGTGAATGTTAATCGTTTGCACTTTTAGTACAATTCTTTACTTTTATATTCTAGTTTGATTGGTAGTTTTCTTTTGTTAAGTGTAAGAATCCATTTCATGTTAAAAATATATATTTAACTGAGTCCTTAAATTATTCATCACAATTTGATTCAATTATCATCAATATATTTTAGTAAATAATAGATTTCTCAAAGGGCAATTGATTGATAGTGTCACGTTGAAAATGTGGTCGCCGGATTATGTGATTGGTAGTGTATGTCTTCTATTTAAGAAAAAACCGACAAATAACAAAAAAAACCGAAAAATCGACATAAACCGAATCGAGAAAAAATCGACTTAATTGATTTGGTTTGGTTCTAATATTTGAAAAACCGACTTACTTGGTTTAGTTTCTTTTTAGGGAAAAACCGATTCAAACCGAACTATGAACACCCCTATATGTTATCTTTAAAAAATTAAAAATAATCTTTCTCGTCCTAAAAGAAACGATATGAAAATCTAGTTTTTGGTAAATCAATCACAAATTTTAAATTGTGATGTTATCATAAACTACAAAAAAATCAAATAGTTTAATAAAATATCTTAGAGGATGTTTCTGTATTGGTCAAAATTTGGGCAGAACTTAATGACTGCAAATGGACGAGATGTGGTCGAGGTCGAAGCCGATCACGGCTCAATGGCGAGGAGAGTCACCTAAAGAAGGACTAGCGCCGAGGTCGTGTAAAGAACGTATGAAAGCAACGGTTAGAATAAGTTTTAGAATAGAGAGAAGGAATAGTCCATTGAATATTCCTTTAGTTGTACTTTTTAGGGTTTCTTAGGAATATCACTATAAATAGGAGGAGATAAAAAGCAAAAGGGGATCTTCACTTCTCTGATAAGAACACTTGGTAAATGGTTGACTATAAACAATATACAAAAGCTTGTCTTGTCCATTGATTTCATTGCTCAATATACATCTTTTATTCACAAGATCCAAGGATTCCTTATTCACCTTCGTTTTCTATTGTATCATGTTATTGTCAGGAGAATCATCCAAGCCATCTAACATTTGGGTGACAGATTCCTTCTTATTATATTTATTGACATTATCTGCATTTATTGCATGCTTTTATTGCTACATTCATTGACTACCATTTAACTTTTTTAGTTGATAATCATTAATATCGAACACGACCCTACTTCATCATTACATTTAAACTTCATATCTAATAGTTATTATATTTAACAATAATTCACCCTCTATTTTCTCATTAATTAGTTTGACAAAAAAGGTTTAACACTTTTTTGGTAAAACAATTTGGCATTGTCTATTGGGAGGTTCTAGTTAAAAATTTGGTTTCTTCTAGGTCTAAACAAAAAACCAACAATAGTCATCTTTTTCCTCTTTGCACGATCTAACAATGGCAGGAAAAGGAAATGAAAGAATGAAAGCAATAATGGATGTCACAACCAACCTCCTAAGCACCATCAATGAGTTCAACAGAGAAGACGAGGAGAATGTGACGCCGAGTGCCTTACCCAGGCGAAGTGGCTCACATCCCCCTCATGGGAGTGTAACTGCCTCACTCGAGAGGGGAGCCTCCACATCCACAATTGAGGAAGCGCCGCCAGCAGTGAAAAAACTACTGGAGGCATGGCTGACAAGCACTCTAAACAACATACTCGACAAACCCGCTAAAGGGGCGAGTAAGAGCACTACACGAGTGGACGCCACAACAACCATCAACGAGCAGCACACTCCCTCCCCCCCCCCCCCCCCCAAACAGGTAACGCTAACATTGTTGTTGATGTAGGTAATGACGCGCTCGCAGCCATTTTGAAGAAAATGGAAGAAATGGAGAACGAGAATAAAGCGCTCTGTGATCAAATAAGGGAGCACCAAGAAAGGGTCGATAAGATACCGGGCGCCCCGAAACTCCTACCAAAATGGGACGTCGGTCGGTTCGTTGAACAGTCGTACAACGAGGAGGCAGCTCCACATGCCATACCCAAAACCTTCAAAATGCCACCATATTTGAAGACATATGACGGCACAACAGACCCCGAAGACCATATCATTCATTACGTCACAGCGGTAAAAGGAAACGACCTCTCGAAAGAGCAAGTACCGTCAGTGTCGCTGAAGAAGTTCGAAAAAACCCTAACAGGGGGAACCTTAACATGGTACTCACAATTACCAGCACGTTCGATAACATCGTTCGAGGAAATAGCCGACAAGTTTGTCACCGCCTATGTCGGGGACAAGAAAGCAGAGGCTAGAGTGAATGACATATTCGCCATCAGACAATCGCCTAGCGAGGGAATCAAGGACTTCCTCGCCCGGTTCAACATAGTAAGAATGAGCCTGCCAAACGTATCAGAAGGGATGACAGTAGCAGCCTTCCAAAATGGGTTAAACAGGAACGGATCGAGGGAGACCAAAAAGTTCTAAAGCAGACTCATGAAATACCCTCCCACCACCTGGGAAGAAATTCATTACGCCTAATGTGACAGGAGGGAGCAGACGAAGACGACCTCAACGGTCCAACTCAACGGCTAACATCAGTCCAAGCGGAGTCGAGGAAAGGCCACTGTAATGACAGCCGAAGAGATCATTCAGGTCCACGCCTCAACCGAGAAAGGCACCAACCATATGTCAGAAAGGCCATCCCGCCACCTCCCCGCCAAACCAAAGGGCCGTCCAGGCCACACACTGGGACTCACAAAAACGAAAGAGGTATGCCTCCACTTTTATCTGCTTACATTTTTTGTGTTTCCCTTTCAGAAATAGTGTACGCCCTAAAGAAGCTCGGCCCTAGGGTGAAGTGGCAGCAAAAGATGAGATCCGACCCAAATTCCAGAAAGTCGAATGCCCTCTATGAGTTCCATCAAGAGCGAGGCCATAAGACCAAGGACTTCATAGCCCTACGACAAGAGGTGGTGAACATGCTTCACCAAGGACATTTAAGGGAGCTGATGAGCGACCAAGGAAGAGCCAATTCGGTCGCGGACGAGAACAACATCAAGTCCCTCCAAATCCCTCATCCCCCGCCCGCACGATCCAAATGATCATCGGCGGAGGCGACGAAGCATCAATAAACCACGTGAAGTTCACCACCACACACAAACTGAAGCGGTCGATCACCCATGAACGGTATGATGACCTCGAAGACAGTATCATCTTCGATAAACCAGATACCCGCAGTTTGACCTTTACCCACTTCGACGCTCCTGTCATTACTTTACGTTTTTCAGATAATGATGTAAAATGAATCATGGTAGACGACAGGAGCGACGCGTGTATTATCCACCCTCGAGTTCTCACACAAATGAGACTCGAGGACAAGATAGTACCACACTGCATAAACACTAACTGATTTTAACAATGCAGTTGAACGAACCTCCGGAGAGATAACGATGCCTGCTGGCCGGGGGTGTCACCCTCGAAACAACATTCCATGTCGTGAACCATGACACAACCTACAACGCCATTATAGGGAGACCCTGGATACACGACATGAGGGCTATCATGTCCAGCTATATCAGGTCATCAAGTTTCCTACTCAATGGGGAATATTCAGCATCCGCGGTGAACAGCGAACGCACAACCCAAGAATGGTACCGCATCGCCCAAGATTTCACATACACTCAACAGTTAAAAGAAGAGGGCTCGGTAACATAGCAATTACCGAAGTCGGGGCCTGAACTCTACGAACAAAAAAATGTCATCAAGGACCCAGACATCGTAGAAGCCACAGGGTCAACGGTAGAAGACCTCGACCCCATAAGTTGAGGGCTCGGGATCATAACAATTACCGAAGTTGGGTCCTGAACTCGACGAACAAAAAGACGTCATCAAGGACCCCGACGTCGTGGAAGCCACAGGGTCAACGGTAGATGACCTCGACCCCATCCAACTGGACAGCAACGACCACAACAAAAAGGCTTACATCGGCCACAAATTCTCAGAACCGGGTAAATTCCACAAATTTTTAATTGACAACGCTGGTTTATTTGCTTTGTCCCTTGCAGATATGCCAGGTATCCCGAAAGACATTGTTGCACACAAGCTGAACGTCGATCCATTATACCTGCCCGTACGACAAATCAGAAGAAAATTTAACATTGCAATCAACGAGGCCGTCCGCAAAGAGGTGGAAAAAATTGCTCGCCAATGGCTCCATCCGAGAGTCAAAGTACCCTAAATGAGTCGCCAACGTGGTCATGGTGAAAAAGAAAAATGGGAAATGGCGCATGTGTGTGGATTTCACGGACCTAAACAAAGCCTGTCCGAAAGACTCTTTTCCGTTGCCTCACATCAATCAACTCATCGCCACAACAACGGGCCACGAGTTATTGAGTTTCTTTGACGCCTACTAAGGCTACAACCAAATCCTCATGGAGGAGGAGGAGGACCAAGAAAAGACCACCTTTATCATCCACTAAGGGACATGCTGCTACAGAGTCATGTCATTCGAGTTGAGGGCGACTTAGCATAGGCTAGTCACCAAAATGTTCAAGGACCAACTCGGCAAAACAATGAAAGACTATATAGGTGACATGTTGGTCAAATCAAAAGGAAAAGAAGACCACATCGACCACCTGAAGGAAGCCTTCTGATACGGATTCGTATCGAAAACACGGATATAGCAAACACACGGAATCAAAAATAAGAGCTAGACCTACAATTGTTTGGAAGAACAAGAACCAATTAGGACATGAAGCCTAATTACCTCTATGAACTCAATTAATTATAACCCTGTGCTATGAAACCCTCGAGAGATTGACAACTCTTGAAAACTCGGATAAAGTAATTAAGCAATTACGCATTCACTATTAATTTCTCACCAACTAAGACTAATCTATCACTAATGAAAGCATAAATAAAGCAATAAAGGAATTAAAGGCATAAACATAAATGTATTAATTAAAGATAAGGATAAAGGGTGAGACTTGCATGTCTTCAAGTTATCATTCATCAAGTCTATCTAAAATAAAAGCCTAAAGAGCTATTTATACTAGAGTGGGTATTTAGTAACAAATGACCCAAATACCCCAAAGCTAATTCTAAGGATCTTAGTCAATTATTACAAATATAGCCTTCTTGATCTTGACTCATTTAAAGCACTCAAATGCTATGATGTTGATTCGGAAATTATTGGGCATGCTCATCCGGCATGTATCATCCCCCCCCCCCCCCTGAAAGAAATTCGTCCTCGAATTT